>JBCIKM010103554.1:0-10825 GCA_039654465.1 Melibe viridis | reverse complement strand
CCCCCCCCCCCCCCCCCCCCCCCCCCCCCCCCCCCCCCCCCCCCCCCCCCCACCAAAACATTGAATAAAAAAAAGCATTCCCCCAAAGTGCTGCTAAACGAACAAAACAAAAAACAATAACAAAAAGCAAAACAAAAAAAAAAAACTTTCGTTTTTAAAACTTTTCAACACGTCTTAAATTGCTGAGATTTTCTTAGAGCTTACAAATCTTTGGAGGCTACAACTGTTAGTTTCCTCCCGAAAACAACAGGTTAGTTACACACATAATTAGTTTTGGCTCTTTTATAAAAGGATCCAGTCACATAATGTATTGCTTGTACAAAAATCTCAATACCCAAATAATGGGTCTTGGTTCATCAGCAACTCAAAGGGAAGCAGCAAGCACAGGTTTTGTTGCCAGTTATCATGTGACTTCCTATCTTTGGTTCCTCCAGTCCAGCAACACAACTCTTTAATGACATGGTACATTATGTAAAATACCTCATTAATTATGCAAAATTTGAATGGGAATGGGATTTCACCGCTTGGATTGGTCAATAGTCAGCTGGTATGTTCACGTCGTTAGTCTCCCAGGTTAAAACAATAGCCTCAATGACGCTACTTATTTCGTATCAGTTTCAATGAAAATTCCACCTTTTTCAGCCCAATTTTGACGAACTGGTGTCTCAGGTACTCGCCGTGCACTGCAGCATGATAAGTAATCATGTCCATCGATCTTCCACTTCGATTGGAGTCAGGAATGGCCCACTGTCATCCTTATGGTGTTCATTTGGCTGGAGAGTTGAGTTAAATCCTGCTACCAAGACTCTTTACAGGTTTAACTTATAAAAAAAAAAGGGTTTTGTGCTTCTAAACTTATCGTTCACCCGAATAAGGTCTTAGCGGTCCAGAGTCTTGTGTTGTCACTCGGTTGCGGTGGAAATAGACAGACATCACTTATTGTAATTTGAAAGTGAATAGATTTGGTTTGATTGAAACTGAAAAAGAAGTACGCTGTAATGATTGAGATCTATGCGATGTCCAATTCAGAAGGGGAAAAAAAATAAGTTTTGCATCTTAACTTTTTGTCTTTCCGTCAAGGGTCTACTGTAGCAGACTAGAGTCATGATGTCGTCGTTCAGTTACCAGGGAAAATTGTCATCGAATCTGATTTAGCAGTTAGCGAATAGACTTGGTTTCAATGAAGGTTGAAAAGATGTCTACTGTTTTTATATTTATAAGTATACTATGATCATCGTGCAAACATGATGTTGAAATTAGCAAGCAAACAGACATGGTTGCAGAATAAGGAATAAAATCTAAGATCAATATACCACATCAATTCCTTGTAAGAGTTTGGTACGTTGCTGTTTTTAAAATTCCTGTTCCAAAGGCAAAGGTAGCAACTGAAGAGAATATTTTGTTGTCGTGATGTTCTTCAAATCCGAAGTGAATCTTTACTGCTGCTGTAAGTAGTGGTATAAAATTTACTTTCTATGATACCCAAATATTCCAGTAATATTATTATCTAAATGTACATTCAAATTTATACTGGTAAAGATAAAAAATCCTTGATCTGTGATTCGTTTCCACATTTCATTTCGTCTGCCGTTCATTTTATGTGGCGTTGAATTCTTGCCGTTTTATTTCTATTCTTACAAATAGCTAGGAACGATGTCTTCGAAACAATAAAGCGTCAAATTTCCATTCTGCATCATTTTTATAATTTTTGATAAAAAAAATTTCTGTATTGAAAATGGCTATACAAATCAGCTGTGATTTCTCTTAAGGATATCTGATAAAGTTTATAATCCCGTGGAAACGGCTTTTGTCTGGCTTCTTATCGTTAATCTAATAACAACAGTTAAGCAGACAGTCGTGAGTCTATTTTCGCCAGCAGCAGACCAGGCAGGTAAAGTTCACAGGTGTTATGGAGTGATGAAAATTGCCGGCAAGGTGAGAGCAGCCCAGGTAGACGACGTCAAGGTCGAGTGAGTAGAAGACAGGATGAGCAAGCAGGGCAGGTAAGGCTTGCACGGGGCTCAGGTAATTCATTAGGCCGTGGGAAACAGACGGAATGGCAGCGCGTGAAACGATTGCAGTGTTAGAGGCGTGATTGGTGCTGGTGCCGCCCCCTACCGGCAAGGAACAAGGGGGGGGGGGGGGGGGAGAGAAAAAATAACATTGTTATTTTTACTGTTAAAATGCAGATCTGTCCGATCGAACGATAAGAAATTCTATTATGATGTCTATGGATGAGAAAGGAAAAAAAAAAAGAAAAGAAAAGAAAAGAAAAAAAGAAGGGCAGGGCTTGGATCCAGAGTGTGAGTCAATGACATGGCATCAGGATAGCTTTCTTTCTGGGAATGCACCAACAGAGCAGTTCCCCACCTTGAGATAGTTGGTTGTCGTTATTATTGTAGCCTATGTAATAATATTGTTTATTTTGTTATTGTTGTTGTTGTTGTTTTATTGTTGTTTTTGTTGCTGCTGTTGTTATTGTTGGGTTATTTTAAATTATGATTTTTCTTCAACCAGCAAGAAGGCATTGAGTGAACTCATAAGTGGTAGAAGACAACAAAACAATAATTAAAAAAAAACAAAAACAAACAAACAACAAAGACCAAATAAACGACAAAAAAAAACAGGAAGAAAACAAGTAAACAAGCAAAACAAGGAAACGAGGACAACTAATAACCCTCAACAAATCAAACAAAACACTATCAAACAACAAACAAAGAGCCAAAGAAAACAAAAACAAACGAAAAATAAAAATCCCATAAGTGACAAGGAACAACAAAAACAGCAACAAATAGCCAACCAACCGAATAAAAACAATCAACGAAAAAAAAACAACCGAACAACAGCAACAAAGAAGCCGAGCCACAAACAATCTGATTAATTGCATTATAACAAATTGATATTACAGGCCTCTTATTATGCCATCAGCCAAAGTGAGAAAGGGCTTTCTCCAAAGCGACACAGTACTATGCGGCTTTGGCTTTCTCTTAACATGACTCAAACCTCCAACCCCCCTGACAAGGATACAGTTTACTTGGCGTTACATTCCTGGAGTCGATTCTACCCGTCGGACGTGTCAAGAACCAGCGTGAGCTTAAACAGCTTTCACGTTGATATGTCGTTATTGCTTGAAGTGAGCACAAGCTTGTTCCGACTCCCTCTGGGAAGGCTTCAAGATTTACTGCTCCAGGAGCGAGGCATTTCGGAGGATCGAGATTTACAAGCAAATGTATTACAATAGAATGTTTTACATTCTTATAAACAATGTTAACATCGGTTAAGTTTCAAATGATTTTGTTTATGTCAACAATCGTCAAGAGGCAAAAAGGTACGAGAAAGAAAATATCATCTTCCCCTGATAAAAAAACAACCACAAAAAACAATAACAAAAATAAAACGAAAATTACTAACAGAGGATGATTTCTGAGAATCTTGTGAATATGTTAACCGTTTCAGGTGTTTAATCTGAGAGAAGGACATTTTACTACAATATAAATAAAAAAGATTTCACTTGATGCAGATTTTGATGGTCACTTTCTTTTTCGGGTCAAAATTTCGTCTTAAAAAGTCATGAGAGGACAATAAGGGACATGCCCCTTTTTTGTTTTTAAACACAAACAAGATATGTAAAAATCAGAAGATTGAACGTTTTCAAAGACAACACAAGAGCACACTTGTTTTGTTTTTTCTACATCCGTTATAATTTTACGATAATTCTATAGTTCTATGATATATAATATAGTCTTTGAAGTTAAAGATGCACATTTTCTTTTCTTTTTTCTATGTACATTTTCTCCCGCGAACGAGGTAATGATTGTTTTAGCCCTATTTTTTTTTTTTAACTAAAAAGTTACTCCGTGAAAAAGAGGCATGGTTTGAACAATGGATTCAAATGCGTATAAAAATTTCCTAAATCAATTCTGGAACGTGGAAGTATGTCTTTTCATGAGCGAATAAATACAGCTAAAGATTCGTCAAAAAATGTTGTTTTTGATAAGAATCTGTATCACGTCACCTTAAAAATGCTTTTTACATTAACATTATCGAGAGCCAGCACAGCAAAACATTGCTCAACCACGACTAAAAAATATATTCGATTTACGATCCCGAGTCCCTGCTAAGAATGTACAGTGTTTTTTAACCTAAGAAAAATCCGTGCCGTGTAAGTTATTTGCGCACCCATCAAAATGTTTTTAAGGTCGACATTGCCTTTATTATTGTCTGAGAATTGACACAATGTGGTTTCCTCCGCAGGCATGGAACGAAACTATATGACTATTAAAAAAAAATTATAGACCTACCTCAACGTATGCACCCGGTAAACATCACACATGATTTTTTTCTTCCCTTAAACTAGAATATCATTTTAAAAAAATTACACTAATTGTTAAAAATAATGATTTACACAACTCAGCGAACTAATTCTCGAACCTTGGAATCCTTGCAACCCATTGGTCGTATGGAAAACATCCTTAAAGTTACTGAGCAAACACACACACACACACACACACACACACACACACACACACACACACATACAAACACATACACACACACACTTACACACACATACACACACATACACACACACACATAAACACACACATGGGTGCGTGGGCGCGCGAGTACACAAAAACATACACACACGATGTGTGAAAAGTTTTGCGAGTTAATGCTTTTCAGCCAGGTGACTCAGTTAAAAAACCTGTACAAATTTGGCTGACTTTTTATGATGAAGATTCATCAAATTAAAATACACAAATAACAACATCGGAAATGACAGCAAACAACAAGAGCAACAAAATAATAGCACCAGCAACAATAAACTATACATTCTGAAAAGTAAGCACGGCTGATTAATCTCCGTAATCGATACGGATTATCGTATACAAAGTGATTGGGATGGGTTTTGTTGTTGTTGCTGCTGTTGTTGTTGTTTATTAAAACAGTTTTTTCAGTTTGTATCTAGACACATAGGATTCACAATTTGATAAACATTTCTTATTCTTAGACCAACAGGTGGTTACGCCTGCTTTGCCTCACACTCACCACAACCACACATTCATTAATTATTTAAGGTATGAACACGGATTGGATGAATTGAAAGGTTTTTAGAAAAAGTGACACAAGCTGAAATGATGGCATGATCTTATTATTATTATATCATCAAAGCGTGCAAAAGTCTACCAAATTTCCTGTACAAAACCATGTTGATAATGTTTGTTTTCAATGTTCCAGTCAGGAATAATGGATTCATCTCAAGATTTATACCACAAGCATTAAATCTCTGTACATTTACCCCAGGAGAATCATAATATAACAGACATGTTGACCACTGTAGCAGGCTACTAGGCACGGAAGTGGACATGGCTGAGTTGTTTCAGCCTTTCTCGTGAGAGAGTGTAGGTTCTTGAGGGTCAATCCTTATTTGATTAGCCAAGGAGATGTTTGATTAATGACGTTTTCAGTGGTTCATGTCCACTTCGAAACTATTTTTCAGTTGATACAAGAGTTCGCCCACTGTCGTTTAAACATTCTTCGTCTCATGTGTCAATGGTATGTATGTAGGCAAGAACACCACTAGTCTGGTTACAAGAATTTTTTTTTTTAATCTTTAGAAGAAAAGGATTATAAAATTATTATTTTTCACCTTGTCACCGGTTTATCACTATACACTGGATATTGAGCTGGTGTTGAAGTGGGGTTGTTTCCAGAATGCGAAATATCAGTTGATGGTGACTAATCTTATTTCTGGCTTTCCTCCTCCTCTCCTCTCCTCTCCTCTCCTCTCCTCTCTCCTCTCTCTCTCTCTCTCTCTCTCTCTTTCTCTCACCCCCTCTCTCTCTCTCTCCCCCTCTCTATCTTTCTCTCTTCCCCTCTCTCTTTCTCTCTCTATCTCCCATGTATAGAATAAAATAGTAAAAAATAGGTAAGCTGGGTAAATAAATTATGCATAAACATATCAATAGACAGACAAAGAAACTGACAGACAGACAGACAGACAGACAGACAGACAGACAGACAGACAGACAGACAGACAGACAGACAGACAGACAGGCAAATAATCAAAAAGTTTCATCAAATTAAAAAAAAAAGTATATTTATATCCCACAGCCTCCCCACCCCCACCACACACACACACACGAAAATCTGAGGATATCACTATGAATTATGGTCGAAGGCAGTCCTTGACTTCTGAACTCTGGCTGTGCCAATTTACCAACGGGTAGAAAGTCAACACAATCATGACATGCTTCGTGCTTTCTCACCTCACCTCAGGTCATCGCAAGAGGGCGAACCGAGGCCATTTTGGGAAAGACCTGTGAGCCCATTTCCAACAATACCAGCTTTAACACAAATGCTGGTTCAAAGCAGTTTCCCCTCACGCCGTTATATCCGAAGATCAACTTTCCAAATAAGCAGCTAGCAACGGAAATTTGCAAGACATGCTTCGGTCAACTAGAACCGTTTTGCGTCGGGCAACAATATAGAGCTGACCCTTCTCATGTTACTGGAGTCCAAAACCTTTTGATCAGGCTCATGATTTTGTGTAATTTATCGGGGCCGAGCAGCCAGTTGTGGACACTAGCCGGCTTTTGCAGGGAAATAGAAACCCTTTTGTCTACAAGCACAAGCAGTTTTTGTAGCGGACTCGACACAATAGGTGCGAGATCCAAGGAATGTCACGACGAAAACCCGGAGGACTTAATCCGTTGATCAAGCATCTAATTAGATGTAAATGGAATATGATTACAAGACCTATGCTTGCTGGTTCCCTTACGGTTTTGCGGATTAAAAGAAGTCTTAGTTATGAAAAAGGGGTTTATTTATTGATGTTATAATGTTCTTTTAACATTATCCCCATGGCAAAAAGCATGTTCAATATTGAAGTTTATGGGAGTAGTTCAAGATTGTGCTACAAAAATGTCTGTGTATGTGTGGTGTGTCGATTTCTTTTCCGTATTGTTCAATGCTTGGCAGGACAGTAATCGATTTACAGGCTTTTTCATCCATGTTATCTTGAAAAAACAAACAAACCCAAACCGCATGATAATACCTGCGATACATTGATAACACAATATTGAACAAGAGGCGTTGATGTACTCGTAGATGTCTCAAACTTATTTCACACGAAATAAGTGTACAACATATCCTACCAAATGAGCTCCAGTAACCCCACATTTCGAAGAGGGGAAATAGCAGATATTTTATTACAGCGCTTTAAGACCGTTGCCTTTTATGAAGAAATGTTGGTGACAACTTGTATGACACAAAAATGCTCTGAGCCTTATCATACTTGTCCAAACCATTGTCTGTGACAGGCACCGCATAACCTTGTGAAGTCCTTGATTGGCGTTTCGTTGGAATGGACATTCAAATCTCAGTAAATTGATTACTGTCTGTTTTGAACATAGCGCATTCTATCATCGGCAATAATATTATATTAGACATAATGACAATTTTAAGACATACATAATTTCACAACGTGGTTTGGTGCTGTTTTGCGGACGTGGCATTAGATGGAGGCTTCCGATTTGAATTGACCAAATTTTGTGCTGGAATAAAGTGTCACGCTCACCCTGTGTTACTTTTCAAATGTCTGCAGTAAGACTTCCTCTTACTGTTTATTACATTACACGCTCAAGGTTGCAGGCGGATTTAATCTAGGTCTACCAACGGACTACTTACTGCCAACATCCTTGCTTGAAATTAGCTTAGAATAAACACTCTTGTGCAACGACCTGCGCTCACCCTCGGTTTTCCCCAGAAGTCTTTTACTTTTCGGGAGATAAAAAAACCAAAAACAACACACCAGACAAAACATATTTTCAACCTGCACTATATTTTGCCTGTGATTTTCAAACTTCTTCTAAAAAGAAAATAGATCAGCCAAAAATTACCAGCAGCTATCAAGTTTCTGGGAAGTGTTTTTTCGGATGTGACTTCACTCATGAGGATGCATTGGGCGAGTTTCACTTTCACAGTGGGAAAAAAATGGTGATGCCTACTTTCTGGTATCCAGTAATGTGTTGATTTTAAATGCGCAACGGGAATGAGTTCTTCTATTATAAGTGCTTGCAGATGAGATTTAGGGACGGAAAATTTGATGAGCCCAATAATAAATATTTAAAAAAGAAACCAAAAGCACCCAACTCAAGGTGTCGAAGCAGTTTATAAATCTTGTTGATAAAATTTGGTGGAAGAGAAAAAAAATATTTCTGGTGACAGAGTGGATGAGTTCGAGGACGAGGAGGTCAAAGAGTACTACGAGATATTCGGGGAGGTTGGGGGTGGGGGACCGAGGAGGGGAGAACGGAGAGGTTAAGAAGGTGCAGAAAGTGATGACGATGGGAGAGCAGAGTATGATGAAAAGAGGGAAATAAGGTGGGAAAAGAAAAAAATAGACATAGGCCCTGGTCTCAAACAGATGCCTGCACTTAACTAAGTTTACCGTGATATGAGATTTATTGTTATTTTAGGTTTGAAGTAAAATTGAATATGATATGGATTTAAACGTCTTAGATTCTAAAGAATCTTGGTGTTATCTGCTAGTAGATATCATCAAGTCCATGAAACAAAAGGATAGGCGGGTTCTATGAAGAAAAACTTGCTGCATCCAAATCAGTAATAATATGCATCCTTTTCTGGGGCACTCAAGGAAAATAATACTATTATTGTGACATCCTAGCTTTTTAACGGCATAATTTTCTCGCCTGAGCTCAAAAGTAGAGACAATATTATATCCAAACTTAGCACAATGCCAGCAGGAAACACCTAAGTATGTCGTTCAAGTGAGCGAACACAGACTTTAAAAAAAAGACACGAACATGTTTTAACATTCACGTATCTGGAACAATCCCTCCTCATTTCTGCCATTTTTTGTTTTAAGTCTTTGGTCTCCAAATTCCAATGAATGATGCGCCAGGATCACCCCAACCCCCATCCTCCCCACGAACGCCCCACTTTTTTTTTTCAACACTGTTAAAAGAGATTGAAAAGCAAGGCTACGCCACTCGTCACTGAGCCTGTACAGGATTTCCTCCTCCTCCTCCTCCTCAAACATTGGTTTTCTTGAGTGCCTTATGTTTACTTTCGCTGTCTCTACTGAAGGCGCGCAGGTTTTCTTAAAAGCTCAAATTCCCAAATTTTACTCCAGCACTGACTGTCCAGCTAAAACCATCTGCTGCTACTTGTCCGTTTGTGCATGTCGTGCTATCAACTCTCTCTCCTTTTGTTGCTCTGTTTCTCTGTCAAATTCCTACTTTTTCTGGTTGTCGGTTCATTTTAGCGGAGAGATCAGTGAAGATGGCCTCTCATTGCTATCTGTCCAGCCTGTTATCTTTTATAAATCAAATTCGGAAAAGGGTACTTAGATGGGTGACCGGAAACGGGTGTATATTATGTATGTGTGGAGGTGGATGAGGTTGCTGGGTGGGTGAAGAGGAAGAAGTTGGAGGAAGTCTCTGGAAGGGGGACGAGGGTGAATTAGAACAGATTTGATACAAATCAAAGAGGGGGAAAAAGCCAATTTTATCCGTACAGTTACGATAAAAGACCTTTGCTATATCTGATGACTCTGTACAGTCGATTTATTATCAGGTTAGTAAATTGGCATGGACCTTTGCTTACAACTCTTATTGGGTGTTATCTTTTTTAATCATAACTTTTTGGGTCTGGGACTTTAAAAAATAAATATTCTTGAAACTGGTAGGTCACACCAGAGTACATGAGGTTGTAAGCCTAAGGTTGTGCCATAAAAATAATAATTATCATTCTTCGTGGTTGAAGAGTGCGGTGCTGCACTGCGTACACCCTTTGAAGGTTTTTGTTCTTTTTATTAGATTTGCCGTGGGGACACCTGGTTGTCCTTAACGGAGAGAAACGCCAGAGTTCCGTTACAAATTATGCCCTTAGATCACATGGCACGTTATCTCTTGAGGTGATGGACGAGGATGATAGCGGGTCCCTCTCAGCAACACTTTGGTGTCCTCATTCATTGCAACAATAGCTCTTGACAGGGAAGAATGCAAGTATTACGAACAGAGTGCTGAGTAGCTGTTTCAAGAATAATACGATAGTTTTAAAGCCCATTATTCTTAAACTTGTGCATCCGAATCCCCCCCCCCCCCACACACACAGACCCTCCCAACCCCCCTCTCCTTTGACTGTCGTTTTAATCTTCATATTATGTCTTTCGAAAAATAATAATTTTCATAACCTAGACAACACAGAGGTGTTTTCATAGATACCTTGTAAGTTAATTGCCTGTTCCTGCTCATCACGCTCCTGCCTTGGCTTATTCTGACTCAGATGTCGTTTAAAAGGCATAGGCACATGCCCTCGCGTCACACCACATTGCAAGGAGCAAGACTCTGGAGATGAGCCAGCATACCTGCGATCTTCTTTCATTATTAATGCATCTTACCATTTCAAAATTTTACTCAACAGATTGGAGAAACAACATCCCTTTCATATTTGTCAAGATGTCGCATACTTTGCTTATATCTAAGTCCTACTTGTTGTCAGATACAACAAAGCCTTCGCGTTAGCGTATGTCACCCTCGTAGAGAGGGGCGTGGGATGTCTCCACCGTTTTGGCCAAGGCTGGGACTCAAAACTTGATATCCCTGTTTCGATCGGAGTACATGGACCCGCGTCATTGCAGAGACTGACTTTAGAAAAGTGGGCTTAGCTATTGTTATAGTTATTTGGTTTTCTTTGGGTTTGTTGTTTTTGTCTTCTTGTTGGTTTTTGGTTGGTTGGTTGGTTGGTTGGTTGGTTGGTTGGTTGGTTGGTTGGTTGGTTGGTTGGTTGGTTGGTTGGT
>JBCIKM010103443.1:0-14392 GCA_039654465.1 Melibe viridis | reverse complement strand
AATGAAGTTTTTATGTTGCCCCTTTGGCTTTACAGCCCAGTTATGAGACAACTGGGTGTAAAAGGCCTGGGGCCATTTTGAGTATAAAAAAAAATCTGCCACGTACAAAATTTACATAGGTAGAAACCCGCTATATGAAGAAGGAGAGAGTTGTCATCAGTAGGTTGGGGAGGAGAAAGGGTAGAAAAGTATGGTGGAATCACTAGACCGTCTAATGCAGATAGCCAGAATTATTTCCCCTGTCTTGTGACTACCAACAAAACCCAGGATGTCTGCTGGGTTTGAATCTGTGCGACCTAGCACTAGCAGTGCCTGCCTTTTCACAGCGGCATGAACAGAATGGTCAAATTGATTTTTACAGTAGCACCATTAAGTAGACATAGAAAAAAACAAAACGAGACAAAACCAAAAAAAGTAAACAACCTCTGTCACATTTTGTTCCCCTCATAAATGTTCTCAAAACTAAAAAACTTGCAGGGTAAATAAGAGAGTGAGTCATGTGGTCAGAGTTGACACATTTGATTGGCTGACAACCTCATCCATCCTTCAACATGCAATGGTCGGATGTAATAAAAACAAGAATTATAAAATTTTAAAAGAACGCTGCTTTTTTCTCTTAAAAGAACTATAGCTTCGGTGTTTTCACCCTCTCTTTTTCATGGCAATAACAAATGAGATCATTATTCTGTATTAAGGTAAAACCACACACACACAACCACACAACAGTGAAGAATTAATTTGGTTTTAGGTGAGACTGAAAGTTGTTTTTTTTTTGTTTTTTTGTGCCCTGAGGGTTAAAATAGATCTTTTTTTCCCCACAGCCTGAACAATGAAGATGTATAGTCTTAGGGTTATGGTTTTTTGTGAGTAACAGGGTTGTATTGAGTGAGCACCATTGTTTTGGTAAGCACTGGAACATTTTCCTCTCTAGTGATGAACTCAAAACAAACACAAAAAAATGATTGAGTAACATCTTTGACCTGTCTGACGAAAGACAAGAACTTTCATTTTCGATTACCATAGGCAATGCTGGGCTGTATGATGACGAGCTTTATTGGATAGCAATAATAAATTTTTGGTGCTTTTTTTTCTGCATGCGCATGCATTTACTTTCCTTTCGTTTCGGCCAGAATTAAACAGTTTATAATTAATTAGAGTACCATCGACGAAATGCTGACTTTACCACTAACCCGAATGAGAAAGTTGTTTTGGGGTTTTTATGTTTTTTTATAGTATTTGAGCCATAAAGTATGAATTGGAAGAAATAAATAAGAAATAAACATAATTTCTATGACAGATGAAATAAAGTATATTTTATCTTATTGTATCTTAGAAACAGTGACTACAGTCACAATATTTTAACTTCAAATGACTGTCACTGATAAGGGAGGCTTTATTTACCTACATTTTAATTGCCACTAGAAGGCAACCATGGTCCTAAGACACCAAGTGCAGACCTGCCACTTATCCCAATTTAATTGGGATATCCCATTTTTTTTTTTTTTTTCAAAATTTTGTCCATCCAGATTTTGTTTGCACCACCCCCTATTTTGTTTCGTCGCCTGATGTGTGCCGCTCTCTGTTTTTAAATCGACACAATATTTTTGTTCCCCGCCTGCAGTGATGAGAGTTGCGCATTTATGTTTCAATTTCAAGTATCTCGGACGGTTGTATCGAGTACCAGTTTTATGTGGCTACTCAATCGTTGCGTTTAGCATGTGCGACTATTTCAGTCGAAGCCTGATACATGTGTTGTCAGATCTGTCAGGTGTGAAGCCCAGGCCTGATGTCAGCGCACCTAAAGTTTTTAATTGTCTTTGTTATCGCCCCAGTGCTTTATTCACACGGAGGATTGTCTTTGCATTTTTCTTATTTAAAAAGTTGTAAATAATTGGAGATTCAGCCAGCATTTGTGTTTAGTGTTCTTAAGTTAAGACTTTAGGCTTAGGTGTCTTCTTTGTTAGTTAGTCTGGCTTCATTCATGACAACCATGTCTCTTAATTTTATTAAATGTATTAATATAAGTATAAGAAAATTTACATAGACTATTCAATGGTATTATTCATCCCTTTTTTTTTATTTCTTCATAAATAATTTTAGTATCATTTGAATGCATTTTTCATGCCTTTTCCGACCATGTAGGTTTTATTGGTATTGGTTTGATTTTAATTTTTCGTGCAACTACCTACTTTGGGTGAAAGCAAAATGGCTTCTGCCATACCACCTGGGAAAAACACAAAGTAACGCAGAAGTTTCAAGAGGAGTACACAAGACATACGCTCGTATAGTGTGTGATGCAGATGTGAAGATAAGTAGCGGTGCTCGTTCAGATATAGAAAAGCACATTAAAAGCTCAAAACATGAATCACGGAAACGAGCTAAGGACACTCCATCTGTCTAGTCAATGTTCGCACAATCAAAACCAACCACAGTACCATGTGCAGACCATGTGCAGACCATGCTGGTGATTTATTTAAAAAGTTGTTTCCAGACTCTGAAATTGCCAAAAACTTTAAATGTGGCAGGACAAAAGCTAGAACTTTAGTCAGTGTTTTGGCAACAGAGGCTATAACTGACATTAAATCTAAACTGCAGTCACGGCCATTTTCCCTTGCTACTGACGGCAGCAGTGACAAAGGAGCAGAGCAACTCTATCCGATTGTTGTTGGGTACCATGACGACTCGAAGGTAGTAACAGATGTACATACTAGCTATCACAACACCCGATGGGAATTCAACTGGAGAAAACATTTTCAATGCACTTGACGCAGAACTGAAGAAGAACAACTTGTCATGGGAGAACTGTGTCAGTTTTGGAGCAGACAATGCAAGTGTAATGTTAGGGCATTTACATGGTGTAGCAGCACAGATCAATAAACAAAATCCAGATGTACACATACAAGGTTACCCATGCCATCTTCTCCATATTGCGGCAAAAAAACGGAACTGAGCAACTTCTGATTGATGTTTTTCACTATTTGGAAAATAGTAGCAAGAGAATGAAGGAGCTGCAGAAATTTCAATTGGAGGAGGCGGGAACTGCTTTGAGGAAGATCATTAAACATGGGCCTACCCGCTGGCTGTCTGTACACAATTCCGTTCCGCGGCTGCTTGAACAACGGGAGCCTTTGTCTGCTTTTTTCACCAGCAAGAAGGATTCAAGTACCACTTCCCATGCCAGACTTGACAGAATCTGCAATTTTTTTGAGGACCCTGCTTCAAAGCATCCTGTTTTGTTTGTAAAATGCTTTCTATCCTACTTCATCAATGCTAACCTGATTTTGCAGAATGAAGAACCAGTGCTGCATTTGATGCGTCATTGTCTTCATGATGTTGCTACAGATCTTCTTGTGGCCTTCAAGCCCAATGTCATCACTAAGACAGATGACCTTTTTACCCTGAAGCACCATAGCCGATCCAAGCAAAAGGACAGAGATGATATTTTTATTGGTGAAGAAACACGGCAGTACATGGATATGAAAAAAAAATGATGGTGAGCTCTCAAACACTGCAATCAACTCATTTTTTGAAGATGTGAGGAAGACATATTCTGCATCTCTGGACTATGTTATCTCCAAACTGCCTGTGCAGGACACATACCTAAGTATGCAGAAGTAATAGATGTCAGCAGAAGAGCAAAATCCTCATAGTCTACATCCAGTTTGGTGTGAGAAGTGTAAGTGCCTCTCTCCCAATTGTGGAATGGAACAGCTTCAGCACGAGTTCAACAAGTACCAGGTTGATCAACTGCAAGGACTGGACCTATCCACTCACATTAATATTCTATGGCAGCAGATTGGAGAAATTAAGAATGACCTGGACCAGCCCAAGTTAGCCAACCTGTCTCTCTTTATGAAAGGACTCAGTGTCATACCTCACAGCAATGCAGACTCTGAGCATGTGTTTTCAATAGCGAGGAAAAACAAAACAGAGAGCCGAGCAAGCATGTTTAAACAGCTGCTGAGTGACAATAGTTATCCAAAAGAGCAGGGGGAAATGTTGTTATTCCCTTGACATTAGCTCTGCTATGTTGGCCAAGGCCAATAAGTATAAGAGCAAGAAGTAATAGACCAGCGATTGAAAATCTGTACATAGCGGTAAATAGTGTTTACTTTCTTTGAACTGTAAATAGACTTTTTGTGAACAGTTAATACAATTGTGTCTCATTATGATGTAAACTGTCCATTGGTGAAAAATGCTGATGAAACAAAAGACTGACAACTACATTATCAACCTCATCAATGCCTTCTTGCCATAAGTTGGAGTTACGTTTTAGATTTATTAGTTTATCCTGATTTTTTCCCCAAGATCCTGAATTTAAGGGGGTTTTATACGGATTTTTGGTATTGACCGTATGGCAGGTCTGCTAATGGTTTGTTGTGTAGGCTAGTTAGAAAGGTATCCAATTCAGGGTGGAAAGTCGACCTTTTTTAAAAGAAAAAAAAAGGTATCCACTTGGATTCAAATGCAAATACCAAAAAACAGTTCCTCAAACTAGAGGACTAGAATGGATAGAACTTGTGCTTTCTACATGAAATTTGGCACATAAATGCTTGATACATTAAATTTTGTTGCTACAAAAATGTTTATTGAATTCTGATAATTTTAACTAGACCCTGTACAATAAAGCATATCATTATTTCCAAAAGCGCCTATGCTCCATAATTGGGGTTCACGGCCTGGGCTCAATTCTGTGCAAATGTTTTACTGCGTGAGATTATGTTGTTCTATAAAAGAGGTTACGGTGTTGGCTCAAATTATTTTTGTAAAGAAAAATTAACATTTCTTTCATTGACACTGCCAAAACTAAGGTCAACTCACAAAAGTACACAAATGGATGTTTTAACACCATCACAGTGCTCAAAGTAAAGAAGAGCATAGTTTGCTTCAAGGAAGAAGGCACTTGCAAGCAGTCATTGCCGAGAGCAACAGCCCAATGAAACATATCTAATCGTAAAAGGTTATGATGCACAAATTTGTGTTATGACATTGAATTTTTCAAGACGGTTTGGTTAAAAAGTAAATTGTACATTCAATCATTCAGTTCTCACTCACAGATTATTTTAACATTTTGTCACACTATTAAAATAAAATTGATCAAGTCAGATGTCAGACATTATGAGAAAGTATGGTACACAGTTTTGGAGAAATTTAATAATGTCATAGTTGAGGAACTTTTTTTTTGGCCTCACCAGAGGTTCACAGTTGTGAACAGTTGTATTATGAGATCAGATGTTAACTGAAATTTTGTTCTCCACATTATGCAAATGTTTAATATTTATATGACCAAGGCTTCCGGCCTATTAATAAGGCTTGCAATGATATGGTAAATCATGGATTCGCACACAGATTGGATAAACAATGAGACAGCACCATTAGAAATACTCGTATCAGGTCATTTTTGTTTTACACATAATATATGTCTTCTTTTTGTTAGATCTGTTGATAGAAAAATAAGTGCATTGCATCCCATGTAATCATAATCAACATGCTTGTAAACAATACAAACAACATAATTAACATCGTAATAATTGGCAATTTCAACATCAATACAGCAAAAAAATCACATAATCTCATATACATTAAAGAATGGTCAATTATGACAGAATAATAAACTTAAGTAAAATAATATTTAAGTGAAAGAGATTCTCACTCTAAAGATAAGTAAATTCTCATAACCACCAGCCCTCTCCTAAATTACAGAGGAACTACAAATAAAAAAAATCCCCCAAAAACAAAAAGGAGAAAAAAAAAAAAACATATAAAAAATACCAAAAAAAACACCTCTGAAAATAATACATTATGAAAACATCTCGACTCTGCTGCATATAAATAATATGCAACTGCAAAATAATAATTTTAGCAGTTTTTTAATGTTACTATGTTTGTTAGGGGTGAGGGGGAGGGTGAAGGCACTTACAGGACTCAATTTACACGACTGCAGCATATTTCTTGCTATCTCCAAACACAATTCTTCCTTTTAAGTAGAATCTATTCTTCATTTATGTTATAACTTTCCAGAAGTGAATGAATATACAGCCTTTTTTTTTTCTTTTATAGAACTATATCAACGGTTCTCTACAACAACAAGTACAAGATATGATCATTTCCATTTTTTACCTTTCCCAAAAAAAAAATTTTTGCAGTGAAAACTTAGCTTGGGTGTGTGTTAAGCTCCAATTTGAAGAACACATGGAGATCTCCACTTTTTATTTTTCAGAGAAAAAATTGCTTGCAGTCAAAAAGTGGGTCAAAATTAGCTTGGGTTTGTGTTTGACCACGAGTGGAGATGGAGAGAATCAGTTCTTGCAAGGAACTGTCGGTACGTTTATTTTGTCATCAAGACAAGGGTTTGTCAGGTATGAGCAATCAAACATTTTGAATTGTTGGGTATTATTAAGTATTATTATTGTTTTTTTTCATTTCAAATTAACACCTGAAGCTCACAAACCGATCGAAATACTCAGCAATCCAATAATCAGTTGGCCTTTACTTCGTGCTGAGTCTCTACTACTTGCAGCTTTGCAAGGTGTTCTAAGATTGTGAAAATAGTAATTGTATGAGTATGATGTCGAGGGGAGGACAAGACAAAGGTAAATAAAATAAAGAAAATAAATTGTCTCAAAAAGCGCCCTCCACGGCCGGGACCACAGATCTCTGGATTGCCGGTCCAGTGTGCTAACCATTTCACTACCGAGGCTGTCCGATCATGCAGACAATTTAATTTATTTAAACCTTTCTTTGGCACACAAGTGGGCGTCAATCCAGAAATCCGTAGTTCGAGTCCCGGCCATAGAGGTCGATTTTTTTAGACAATTTATTTTCTTTATCTTTCTCTATGGCTTTGTCTTGTCCTCCTCTCGACACTGTACTCATACAATTACTATTTTCACAATCTTTGATTCAAGGTGTCTGCTCTCCGCCATTACTTCAAGGTTATAACAAACAATGGCGTTATCACCAACCGGCCATTGTCAGCACTTAAGAGCCTGTAGATCTATTGGGGCTGAGCACTATACAAGTGTTATCTATCCATCTTTCTATTATCTATCTACTGTAACTGTCAGACTCATGTAGCCGCAAATACCACAACAGACTGATACTGATACTGGAAACCACAGTTAGTACACCTGAAGAGTGGCCAGCAGCGCCATGAAACAGATCTGTGGTGTAAAAATCCAAAAGTATGAGTACTTGTAAAAATCTCGTCTATATCTATCTATCTATCTACTGAACAAGTTATGAAACTGAAGATTCCATATATAAACCGGTACAAATGAAGCAATTTCAAATCCATAAAAAAATAACACATTTCTGCAGTTTTCACCTATATAAAAATTTAAACAAATATTTTATAAGACTAATCCCTTACCAGATCTACTAAAAAATATTGCAAGAAGGCACAACACACATCCCTCCACAACCCAACATCCTTAGTTGCCTCCATGTCTGGTGAGGCAAGACAAACTTCACTCACGTGAAGGGTAAACTCCAACCCCTGACAGACTTGGCAGGTTCACTAGGCGGTGGTTGGGACGTGGTTGTAGCAGCTCCTGGTGGCTTTTCTGTGACGTCACCATCTTCAGTCTTCTCCATACAAATATTATTATTGTCAGTTTCACCTTGGAGTGGCTTAATGTTGTGTGAAATATTCTCAGACGTAGTTTCTGCTTGCTCAGGAATGTTGCTTCCTGTCGACACATTTCCAGAAGGTGTGGAAATAACATTTGCATCGGGCAACACATCTTTCTCCGGAACTCCCTCTACATCCTTTCTCTCATTCTCACCTGAGACAACTTTGTTGTCAACATCCTTGTCAGAGTTTTTCTCTCCAGTCCCAAAGAGGTCACTGCTGCTCGTCTCTTGCTCTGGCTGTTGAACGCTTGCGGATTCAGCGTTTTTCACAGCCCCTCCTTCTGAGCTACCCTTCTCCTTACAGTTGCCGTCTTCCGCCGCCTCGCTCTCGCTGCGCCTGTCACGGTGGTGGCCTGCCCCTGGCTGGTGAAGGGTGGACACGGGTGTGAAGTTGGTCAGGTGTGGAATTGCGGGAACGGTCAGCTCCATCTCCTCTGGCGACACCTCCATGGCCAGCTCTTCCATCAGCTCAACTAGTTTCTTTGCTTTGCGCATCTAGGGAAACAAGTTTTGAAAACTAGCTAAATATGAAATTGTCTTCAATAATCCCATAGAGGGTTAAATTTCATAAAAGTGTCTGTCCCCGAACGGGAAAACTCAGGTATCAGCTGCAGTGTGGTTGGTATGATAACGACTGCACATCTAAGGAAATACGTTTGTTATATAGGTATATAAATTGAAGTAAATTGAAAATTGTCTTTAATAATCTCACGAGGGAAAATTCTTTTGAAGGGCCTGTTGCAAATGGCAACCTGGGAAAACCCAAGTGTCAGCTGCAGTGTGGTTGGTATGATGGCAACTGCAGAAATCAAACCCAAAACACTTCGGCAATGGAGTGAGCTACTCTAACTGAGCTATAATAATAATAATGAAAATGACACTAATTACTGTGGAATCTGGATAACGTTGATGCCTCAGGGCTGAGAAAAAATGTTGAATTTGAGGAAGGTTGACTTTATCAATTTGTGTGGATGTAAATCCTTGAATGAAAAATATGTGGTAGGATCACAGTACAGTATGGCCCTTGTTGCTTTCATTGGTGGGTTGTTTTTTTTTGTCTTGTTTTGTTTTGTTCTTGTTTTTTTTAGTTATGTGTGTGTGTGTGTGTTTTGTGTTTAACATTGTCATTTTTCCTGGATGTAGTGAAATTCAGGTAAAAGTGCGAGGGGTTGCTTCTTTGTGTTCCCTTTTGTTTTGCTTTCTTTTGTTTTTGTATGTTTTAACAAGACGGCAAACGCTATTATTAAAAAAGCAGCAGAATGAGAGAAGGCACACGATTTGTCCCACTGAGGTAATACCATGTCACCAAGGTAGTAACCTACTACACAGCTAATTTTAGGCTAACTTGTGTATGTGTATGATGCTGAGGTAGACAAGGTTGATTGGTTGGATAAGCGCTTCACGTGGATGTGACTGGAGAGGCGATATCTGGTGGCCTGTGAAGCTAAGCGAATGTGTCAAAATGATCATTGGCATTGTTTTGTTACGGTGATGCAAAAAGTGCCTTGCTTCACACACTTCTGTTTCACTGATTTATCCCCCCCCCCTCCTCCTCCTTCCACACATCTGGCTTATAGTATCATTGTGGCACTTCAAGTGACCAAGTGGTGTTTGAATAGCCTCGACTTTGTTATGTCAAGCGGTTGAAAATGAAGAGCGGCAAACGAGACATTCACTTTCTTTCAATTTTACTACCCTTTTACTTGCATTTTACCATCCCAATTTGTCCCATCGAGTCGACTTCAAGCGGGTTTCACAACCAACTTGTTGATTTCATTAGAGACTAAAATACAAAGATAAAGAAGGAAAACAATGGGACTGCTGCTGTGTGTTGACTTCATGCGAGAATTGACTTCAAGCGAGAATTGACTTCAAGCGAGGTGACCTTATCCAGATTCAACTGTATAAGATTAATTCTTTAAAAATCAATCGTGAGAACATTGCAAAAATTAGCACCTTGCAAAATTTATATTATATTAAATGGAAAATAAAACCCTGATGGAAAAAAAATCCCTACTTACAGCAGTGCATGCCTGAGGCAAAGACTGGGTCTAAAACAGTAAAATTCAGAATTTTATTTTCATACAAAAATTAAAGGGGCATGGGAGAGGTTGCCTCCAAAGCCCCACTTGCCGATGCTGTCTCTCACCTCGTTTTGGTTGATGACGGTGTACAAATGCTCTGTCAGATTCTCTTTGACCTCACTTTTCTGGTACAGATCCATCTTGGCATCTATAAACTCTTTCTCTGCCTTCTCGTAGCGTTTTCTAGCAATCCGAAAATAAAAACAAAATTGAAAAACAAACTTGATCCTGAAGTTTGAGATTCTTGGCATGAGTGTTTATACTTGCCACAAAAATATTACTCTGCCGATTCTAGAATCTTTGCAATTTACTTCAACAATATTGAAGGCAACAGTTAAAGGATGCAAAAAGCGGAAAACTGAGATAACAAGAAATAGAAATAAAGATAGGGTTGCATTATGCTCCTCTCCCCTAAATATTCTTCTTCTTCTAAATTTTTGCCTTCTAAATAATTAAATTCTGGACAAAAAGGAGAGAGATAAAAAAAAGTCTGTACGCAATGGACGAAGCCTCAATCAAGGTTGGCAATTTAACATTATCATCTTACAAAAAATTAAATGAGCTTGAATTACTGGTTTCAAAAAGAAAAAGAGCAAATTATAATTTTTGAAAAGCTTCAAAATAAACTTAATCCCAACCCCACCCCAGAGTTACCACATTCGTAAACATGATGCCCCTTGACCTGACATGCCTCCAAGGCCCAGTAGCCTTCTGTGCAGGCCCATACTGAAGAATGAATTGACAGGGAAGCACTGTGCTCTTTGCATGGAAACCTCACAGCCCAATACAACATCCCAAAGAAGGTCCCTAGTGACTTACTGCGCCTGCACATACAGTAGACTGGCCTCCTCTATCTTGTCCCGAATGATTCCAACATCTGCATTCAAGAGCGTGTCCAGACGAGTCAGTTCCTGTTGGATCTTCACAAGTTTTTGAGCCTCTGCTTTGGCAACCTTCCTCCTGAAAATTATCAGTGCCACAGGTTAATATTTGCCAGGTTTGCTATGGACTGTAACACAGCTACAATATGTAATGTTCTTGTACATTGTCATATAATCATTCTGTAGCAGATTATGAGTGAACAAAAATTATGAAATCTCAATTATAAATTCTGGATTGGGAAAAGTACAACAATGCTACCCAGCATAGCTGTGATAATACCTAAAATCACCTGGTCATTGATATGCGCTTGAAGAAAAAAGGTATTTATCAATTGTTTTCTTTGAAACTATTTCAGAATACCTTTAATAGATAGATAGTAGCATTTATGTTGTATCCACGAGTAAACAAAATCCATACTTTAAAATACTTCTTTAAAACTTAATTTCCCCTCCCCCCCCCCCCTTCTCTGAAACTGTTAAGTGCCCAGAGCTTGCTTAGTGTAAGATGTTGTCACTATAGAAATGTGCTTATTAACATGTATGATGAGAGAAGTTACTGGTTAGGCATTTTACAATTTTTCAGATAGAGGGACATTGTCTACAGCCAGGGGCACCTACTGAGGTAAGTTTGGTAAAGTGCCTTACCCAAAGACACAATACAAATAGAACCAACGCTCTTCAGCATAAAAGTCCAATGTCTTACAACTGAAGCCACCATGCCTGTGTAGAGACTAATTTGGTTTGTTTGCCCTGACAGCAGCCTTGCAGCCTACTCTTTTTTTTTATTTCTAACTGTGCAAGGTGCACACCAGACCTCCTATTTTATTGTCCATCTCCAATAAAGACCAGGGAGTGGTTTCCAACCAGAAAAATGGTCTGTCGTTTTGCTTTTCATGGGACTTGAATCCATGGCTTTTTGATCTAAGGGGTTTCTTTACCTCTATGCCCCCAGGGAGTGACAAATGACCAGAATTGACTGGAAATTTTTTTTGCCGTTCATTGGACTCGAACCCAAGACTTTTCACCTGCAAGGCAAACACTGTACTTCTCAGTAACATACACCCTTTCAACCTTTGGCCCAACAGATCAGTTGGTAAGTTGTTGGATTTGCATGCTGAATACCCTGTCTCTAAAATTTAAACTTTTAAGATAACTCTCCGATCAATACGATGACTGGGCTAGTCGCAAGCAAGGTACTCTCTTATCTGAAGGAAAAATTGCAGCCCTGGCCTATGAGCTAACTTTCATGAATTGAAGGGACAAAGAGAAGTCAAGCAGAAAAGACAGAATATTTCAAATTAATCCAAAGGGATGTTCAAAAGAGTAAAGTATGATTTCAACCTAAGGTAAACTTAGAAATGCGTTTTATTTTTTTGCTTTGAACTTTACTTGAATTTAATTGACGATTGACAATTCAATCCTTAAGAGCAACAGCCTTCAGGTCAACATTACAAACTTGTATACCTTTCCTCAATGGCCTTGGACAAAAGAGCTCTTTTCTGCTTGTTCGCCTCCTCGATAACTTTCTGTTGCTGTTGGAACTTTTCAACTGTCTCTTTCTCATTACTGAAAAAAGAAATTTAGTCAGAACAAATTATTCACACAAGTAAAGGTGGCGGAGGGTGGACAGATTCATTGAATTTTGATTGAATTGCATATCATTCCACTGCAGTACAGAACTTTTTTAAAAATAGTTTTGCTCTAGGGCTGTTCAAATAAACTAGTATCACCAGATTGATTGAAAAAGGACAGGGATTTTTTTTTTTTTTAAATCACTCCCATTATGTAGACAAACCCAAACATGATATAAATGAGAGATAATTCATCCTTCATTTGAAATACTCAACGGCAAAAATTTATCCTTTTCTTTATTTTATAATATATAAATTTATCGATTATAAATTTTCTGACTATTCATCCGTCTGTGTGTTACCGAACTCCGCCCAGAGACAACCGCTTTTGACAAATAAGATGTCGAATTAAAGCTCTCACTCAGAGGAATGTGTATGGGAAATTGTATATCAATTAAGAAAGGGATAACTTCACAAATCGACATTTTCCATTTTAGTTGGGCCTAGAGACATTGAATTTAGTCTCATGGCCATTATTAAGTCACCGTGAGACGTGACTTGCGCGCACACAAACGAGAGAGAGAGAGGCGACGCGACTTGGAGGGGGGAATAAAGTGGGCAGGGAGGAGAGAGGAGATGTTGGTGGAGTGGGAGGCAGGTGCCTCTGTCGTTGGCAACTGAAGAAAAACGACAAAAAAAGTGGGGCAGGGGGGTCGGTGGATCTATTGTCAAATATTTAGGGTACTTCTTGTTCTTTGAAAAAACTCTTTACCTAAATATTCCAAGTTATACTACAAGCTTATCATGTGTACAGCACACCAGCTGTTTGACCTACAAAAACAGACGTCAGCTTGGCTGTGGCTTTGTTTCAGCAGGTTTTATGTTTTTGATATTGCTTTACGATCCAACGTTTTTCACTTCAACATCCAAATTCTCCATTTAAATCAAATGTCACCAAAACAAACCTGATACCATCAGCAAACAGATGAAAAAAAAAAAAAAGGGGTTCAAATCGTTATTTAAGAACATTTTTTAGGACCTAACTTTGAATTAGTATAACTTAAAAACAGGAACAGGTTGCGGAAAAAAAATTCCTTTAGCAAGGTAACAGGAATATATTGGCATTTTGTTGTTTAGGCTTTATAATTTCTTACTAAAGACAGTTACAAAATAATGCCACTAAAACTGGACTGTGTTATTTTTGGAACATAACCCACAATTGAATAGAAAAATGTCCAGAATTAATAATTTGCACAAATATGACATTGATGACAAGGGCAGCTTGAATAAAAACTGAACCAGAGCTCAATGTGGGCACCTCTGTTTTCGACCAGCATCTGCAGTTGTGATTTCAGCTCTTGCCAGGAGATTTCATTTTAACATTTGTGCTGTTCATGGCCGAGTCAGTCAGTTGAATGGAAGAAGAAGAAGAAGAGTTTTCTATCTTTCTTGATTTTTTAGGTATTCCAATAATAAATCGGAGCATAATAAAAAAAGAAAAAACACCCTGTATTTTTTTTTGTATAGTTTTAGTGACAGTGACAAAATCAAAATAACATTATCAAGGAGAGTTTGACAAACTGGAGGGAGGGGGGGGGGGGTCTGAAAGTTCCCTGGGACTTCATTTTTTTTTCTTTTTCAGAAAGAAAATGTAATAAATGATGCATCAAATGAAAGCTTAATTCACAAGGAACTCAAAACTGCTAGTGGCAGGGATAGCAAATCTCAAAATAGCTTTTTACTTATGCTTGAGCTGTTTGTTGTTTTGCGCCTACTGTATTTGTTCTGTAAAAGTTCTTTTTAGAAAACGTGCTGTGTAAATAAACTAACAGAAATAGGAAATGCTTAGATTTGAAATTTATGATGATTGAAATGGAAGGTTTCAATTGGGTTAAAAAGGCACCAACTAAACTTGGAAAGTCAGCAGCGTTGAAGTTTTGAAAATTACTTATTTTACTTACAAGGCAAATTACAAACTTTTAGACTTATTAAACAATGACAAATGTGATGAGATAGAAATGGAGTTTCATCTGAATCCAACAAATGTTTATCAAAGAATAAAGGAAATAAGTCCAAAGAAATTCTGCTCTGCAGGCAGTTGTATCAAAGCTAAAGACGGTAACATTATCATGGAAAAAGGAAAGATATTAGACCGTTGGGCAGAATACATAAATGAACTCTATGATGATGACAGACCCGAATTAAACAGAGTACTCAATAA
>JBCIKM010103332.1:3017-14394 GCA_039654465.1 Melibe viridis | reverse complement strand
TGTAAACTTGTAGATGCAAAAAGAAAGAGTCTAGATAGGGATCAGTGGCAAAAGTTTGTGCATAGCAATTAAACCTTACACTGAAACGTACTACAGGTAAAGATAAAGAAAGTAAGAATGACAAACTTCTAGTCATGGACTTAAAATCTGTCCTCTGATTTGGAGACCAAGATCACCAATGGCTGGGACAGAGCAGACCTGCACTTACAAGTCACACTGGGCTCCTCTCTGACCCTCAGCTGCTGTGGAGCCTAAAACCACCAATGAGCAAGCAAACAAACAAACAAACTGCTTCCTCATTTTGCGTGCTTGACCATGAAATAGATGCAATGTGAAATCTCGAGCAGAGTGATTTCACAAGCCGACATTGCATTATCCTTCCCCAATAAATCTGAGTGTGAGATTTGTTTGTTTGTTTATTGGTGGTTTTCAGGCCCCACAACACAGGAGGTTCAAAAGGGAGCCCAGGGAGAACGTAAGATAATCGATACGTTATAAGAGAGAACAAGTCAAACCAATAACAGCAGAGAAGTGATTTACACTAAAAAATAAATATCTTTCAAACCCAACGGGATTTACAAGAAATAAACAATGGCCATCACCCATAACAGCATTTTGGTCCAGAAAGACCTGTGATCTTTTTAAATCCCCTTTGTGTACAAAAGTATTCAGTAAGATTAACTGGTTTGTTTGTTTGATTATTGGAGGTTTAGGGCCTCATGAGACACGACGGTCGTAGAGGGAGTCCAGAGGAAAGTAAGGTGATAGGATTAGTTCAATGTCTCAGCCCACACCAAATAGTAATAGTCCATTCTCTCAAGAATAACACACAAACTTATCTATCATAATAATTTCCATGAGAATCAGGTAAAAAAAAGAGACACAAATGAGGAGTTGGGTAAAAGTATTAAACGTGAAAAACAAAAAGTTATTCATTGTTAAAAAAAGGTGCTTGAAATAATACATGGATTAAAACAACAACAAAATTGCAGTAATTGGTTGATAGTGAAACAAATTTTGGCTATAACGGTTAAAAGAACAAATGTTAAATTCATACATCAAAAGTGGTGATCGACCAAAGATTTGAAATGACGACGCCATTTTAACATCAAAGAGAAAGGCTGAAGCAAATTGTAATCCAAAGACAAAGAATTCTCTCCCAACGATGGGATCTGATAATGATGGAAGCTCATAATCAAAATCCATTTCTAGTGAGACAGAATGCAAAAGATAAAAATTTTGTTTGAGAGAGAGAATTTGACAAAAGCACTTCACATCATTGCCCCCTGCCCTCAGTATATGAATTACACAACACTTGTGACTTGTAAATGAAGTAACATTAAAAGTTTCATTGTGCACACATCAACTTATGATCACGATCAGGAGGATGATAATGAAGAAGTTTATTAGGGAGGTTCTATCGATCAGTCTTGTGAAAATACAATGCCCGAGCACCCAGTCTATGTATGTCCTTACAACATGTTTCTGCAGTGGCATCTAATGGCAAATACACACAGCAGGTAAATTGGATCTAAATAGGTGTTCTTTTTACAACAGAGTCTTCGCAGAAGTGGATGAGTATCTGATATAAATTCACACTTAGATGATAATTCAAAGGTATAGAAAATTGCTTGTTGGTTTGTTTTTGGGTGGTTTCAGGGCCCCACGACACACCAGGGTCATAGAGGAGCCCAGAGGAAAGCAAAATGATAGAATTACTTCAAAGAAGGAACAGATCAAACCACAAACAGAAGAGAGCTGAGCTACAACAACAAAAAATATCATCTCTCCTTGCAAAAATAAGCAATGGCCATCACTCATTAGAGCATAATGGTTCAGGAAGACCCAGGATGTTTAAACTCCCTTAGTACAAAAGTACTCAGTATGTTTAATTTGTGAAAACATAGTGTAATAAATACATATCAATTAAACACCAAATTTTTGAAACCATGAATCAAGTACGACATTGCAAACAAATAGAGATCTTCCCTAACATCCTTTTTCATTGAGTGCATAGACTTCTTCTAGAGCCACAGTAATAATGAACACATTCTCTACACATCTATTGGTAAAAAAACCACGCACGCACGCACGCACGCACGCACACACAGGTTGTAAAAAAAATTAAAACAAAAATCCAAAGAAACAATGAAATGAATTACAAAAAACTGCCCCATCTTTTTCACAACCATTCAAACAAAATCGTCCCTTATCCGTCTACATAATCTGAAAGACTGATTTCATCTGCAATGAGACGCAAACCAAGCTACATGCACGACCACTAGGACACTCAAGACAAATACGGCCAGATGACTTTTTGAAGCCAGTCGGCAGGCTAAGCCGTAAAAAGCTAGCACCAGAAAGTGGTTAAGGACACTGGGGGTGTCCTTGAACTTGCTCCAGTCCAGGGTCTCTCGTGATGCCGCCAGCTGTTCTTTGAGATTGTTGGCGAACTTGATTTCTTCTGTCTTGGTGACTCGATCTCTTGCTGCAGGTCCAGTGAGACAGGGAGAGGACAGGAAGTGGATGTGAAGGAGGGAGGTGGAGGAGAGTACAGGTGGTTATTTACAGAGACAACAGAGACAGGCAAGCAATAGACTCGTCACAGATGAAAATGTAGGTGCAAATATAATGAATTATGAACAAAGCGAGCATTTAAAATGTACCAAAGCTACAACTGTAAAATGACACGTTTTCTTTAAGAATTGGCGCTGCAGTTGCCGTGCTCACCCATGGTGTGTGACAGTGATGTTCACAAACAGTTTCAGCCTGAAAAGTTCTGTGTGTGAAACTGTAATGGTTGCATGTTGCATCTGATGATCAGATCACGATACATTACTCTCCAGGCCATGTGACCAGCCACGACTAATCAATTTTATTGGATGCAATCCTTTAAGAGATCTCGGGATCGTGTCTGCTGTTTCCCATGCAGTTTAAAAACAATTTTGCAGGTTTTTCAGTAGAATGACAAGACCGTAATCTCTATCAAGGGAAGCGACTCCCTACTGAACAGACCAGGTTTTTGATCAATGGGAACGACTCTGTCCAGATACGAGTTCTGGCAATTTTTTTTTCAATACAACTGCACATTTTTTTACTATTCCAATTGGAGAAAATTACTCAGTTTTGCAAATTGCAAGTACACATAAATCAGGATTTTCCCATTCAAATCATGAACATTTCTGTGGGGCGGCATGAGTGAACACAGCTGTCGTGGACTGCGGCACTTGGTGCAGTTCATTCAACAAACATGTTTATGATATGTTTTTAAAGTTCATATATATAAATGTATATCAAATGTATAACAATGGCAACAAGACAGGAGTCCTAGAGTTATAATAGGATAAGATAGAAGTTAATGCACATTTGAATGGTGTTAATAAACAGATTGGCAGCTGAAGGTAGGCACACTAATAGACATTAAGATAAAAATAAAAAGAAGGTGATAGACAGCGCAAAAATTCGGAAGCACAAATAAACAGGCATTCATTGGACAGGGGCCCAACTAGTGATAAAAAAGGAAGGTGATGTCACTTTCTAATTAAAACCGTGGACAGTGGAGCACTGATATAAACAACAGCCTGGTACATTCCAAATGAGTTCTTTGTATCAGTAGTTCTTTATATCAGTCAGGATTGGTGCATTTACTCCCTACATGATGCTTCATGAACTGTTCTTCATGACCATCAGTTCTTTATAAGGATGTGCTGTATAAAAGTGCTCCACTGTATATCATTCAGGTGTTTTAATGAACACTGAACTAAGAGCCATGTTATTAGTACATGTTTTGAAAACTATAATATCTAAAAGGGAGAAGTTTCTAATGGTACACCTCGGATGCTCTGGCATTGTGTCAGCAATGTTCTATGTAGCATCAATTCTGAGGACCAGGCAGAACCACTATCTAATTCAGTGTCATGACTGAGACAAAGGTAGGACAGCAAAGGATTCTTACTAAATCCCTTTAGCTATTAATGCAACAGACTAATATAAATCAATTCAATGAAGTAAAGCTTTTCCAGTGCTGACATAAAAATAAACAAAATTATCATGAATGGAATTTCGAGGGGAAAAAAGCACATATTTACCATGCAAAGGCAAAAAATATCCATACGAATTATATAGTTTCACCATAACAGGGAATGACAGAAATAATTTATTTAATACACATGGCTAGATGTTACACCATAAAATAACAATTGCAAAAATCTCCAACGGTGTATTAATGAAATAATAGAAAGTGATGAATTATTATGGAGGATAAGGTGCAAAACATTCAGGACACACTGCATGCATAATGTTATAACTACATCACAACAAACAGAAGGAGAGGAATCGAGATTATGAAAACAGGATTAGGTATCTCCAATTCATATCGGGTGAAAACTGTTTTGTTTTGTTTTGTCTTGTCATCCATATCCCTTCATACTGCCTAAGCAGTGTCGGGACCCAGCTCCAAGGAGCCAGAACTTCGAATCAAAAGAAATGAAGACAGGCAGAGGATCAGTCCACCGTGCCTAATCTTGCGTGGCATAATGAGAGACACAAGGGGTATTGCTCCATCTTACGCCAAACAATAGTTGCTGTTGCCTTCATGGGATCTGCTCATTGATACAGACCAAAGAGCCATTTTACCACATGGCAGTCGAGTGTTAACTATGATAAAAAAAAAAACAGATGGTGTGAGTTGTAAACACAGAGGGGGATTGACCAGGAGAGACAACATGAGCAAACTAAAAAAGCTTACTTTATCAATGGTGAGGATTTAACCTTAATAATCTTGAAATAAAAGCAATAAACTTTAAAAAGCCATTTCAAAAAACATTATGCTTTAAAAAACCAGCAGAATTCCCATGCCGGGATAAAACTGGCATGTAGGGTCATGGCTCGCCATGTCTGACCCGGATATACGAGATCAAAGCCAACGCCAGTAATTAACACATTCCTCCAGTAGACTTACAATTATCATCTTTGGATTCTCTCAGATTGAAAAAGAACTTAGTAATACAAATTAGGGCTTTGAACGTTAATCGTCCCCTGGGGTGGAGTTAGCCAGTCAGCATACGACAAGCGTTACATCCCACCACAACAACATTATTCCCAGGTTTCCAAAAAGTTTGATATTTTTCCTCAAGAAAGCTCATACTTTTTATTTTTTACCCGACACATTGGGGTCTTACTTCCACTTACAAGTTTTGTTTTTCGCATAAAAAAAAGGATATTTACGGAGTGCTTGATCAAGCTGAGACCACAACTTCTCATTGACCTCCTCCTCGCACCCCCCCCCCCCCCCATCTGAGTTGATTCAACACAATGTGAGATAATTTCTTCCAGTTGGTTCAACAAAATATCTGTCCTAATCTTACAGCCATATATGCTCAAATTACAGAGCAAGAAAAAAATTAAACACTTCAAAAGTTTAAAAGAAAATGCGACTAGATTAACAAAAGACACTGTGTGACATGCAATAAATTGCTGTTGCCCTGGAAAGTTTCTAATGGTTTTTGTCACTTCTCTCCAGCTTGTATCAACAAGAAGATTATTTAAAATAGTTTAACTCTCAAATTTAAAAAAAAACAATCTTTTCCATTCACAAATTAAGAACAAAAACAAAGTAAATCCTAGATATCTGATAAAGCATGCAGACAGACAACAGACAGTTGATCTAAGCTTGAAAACGTCACTTCATGGTTCCACAATGGGAGATGATTTGCAAGTTACGCATAGTATTAAGTCAGCGATTCATGGGTCTCAACTCAGAATTTTGAAAAAGGAGAACCTTTTAAGGCGACCAGCTTCCATTTTCATTAAAGGTGTCTATAATACGGCTGGACCCGCAGTAAAGGTTCCGCTACAGATCACTATTCTGCCTGTTCACACAGTGACTGACGAAGGAACAGCGGTATTTCAGTACATTTCATTACGTAAGTGAGACAGCAGGGCAGTAAAAAAAGTGGGACTCTCAGCGGCCCCGTGTGTACAATGATGAAGTGCATACTGTTAGCAGAGGCAAATGACCATAGCCGGGACATAGCAGAGGTCAACATAATAGTGGAGGACCACTGTATAGTGGAACATTGAGATCCATGGTGATGGGATATAAAAAAAAAAAGTTGCTTTCAACAGAACAGCACAGACCACAATGGAGGGGGGGGGGGGCTTTGAATTCATGCCAGTAGAGGAAGAAAAAATGAGCTGGCAGGCAAATAAATGGCTAACAAAGACCACGAGCAGAGTGGCTGCATCCTGCGGGAGTTGTCCTCGTCTTTTTCACACTGAATTTATTCACAAGCAGAGAAGAAAGAATCGCCCTTGAGTGAAACTATCGAAGACAACTCCAAGTGTGCTCTGTTTGTAAATAATCAAAGCGTCAAAAAGACTCGAGCAAGACTCCCACAAGACGTGCCAACTCTGCTCATAGCAACATGCTTCACTTTTATTATATGTCATTTGTTTATCATTTCTACACACATCAAGTTTCTAAAGTGACCATACAGGAAGTCTTAATGTCAGTACAGTTCCCCTTCTTTCCCAGTCTGCAATATATTAACAGTATTATGAATAGCTCCTTTCCAAACATTCCATTTAAAATGAGACAGCAAAACTAAAGTTTATCCGACTCTCCTTCAGCAGTTGTCAATTCTTTTAAATGGGATGTTTATGTTTAAAAATTTGGTTCAATGATCAGGTGTCAGTCAACATTAGTCAATATAACTGAAAATACAACAGGACTCTTGACCATATGTGCAAGCAGGTACCTATACCCATTATAAAAATTCTTGAATACAACGGACAAATGAATATTGATAAAAACCAACACCAACAAAAAAAGAAATAATAATAAAAAAATTTTAAACCCCAGTATCCCTGTAAAAAAAAAATTACAACAAATTCACAACAAAAGTAAAGATGAACATTACAATGGACTGTATAAAAAAAATCCTACAATTAAATAAGCTGAGAAACTAATGTTAAAACACCAGAACTAGATGTTAGCATTTTTATGTGATCAGATCATACACACAGCAAGCGTGGGAGCCCAATAGGAAAGTATGAGCCTGCTAATAAAAAACAAGGGATAACACAGTAAACTGGCACTGCAATCAAATGTGTTGTAGGTACACACCAATGGACACGGATTGGACAAAACAATGATGAAATAGTACACATACCTTTAGGACTCTTGACACATTCTCCATCTTTATACTCGTATCCCGTAGAACAAATGCACTCATAGGCTCCTGGCGTGTTGACGCATTCCTCGTTTTCCTTGGAGCACAGACTGGCATCCAGCTTGCATTCATCTGTGTCTGGTGGAAGCACACATCAGCATTCAGAGTTAACACCTTGCTCAGGTACAAGTTTCCAAATGTTTGATAACAATAAGAGGAAATGGTGTAGACAGTGCCGAGATGAGTCAAAGCCATAAAAAGAAAGAAAGGAAAAAAGGGGGGATCGAACCCAGTGCCTGATACAGCAACCATCGCCTGGCCACTGCTAGGACAGTGACACTACCAACTGAGCCATTCGCCACTCCGAGCTGTGCCTGTACCATTTTCTCTTTTTGTCATCTATTTAAAGTGCAGTGCTAGCTCCTACTTTATTCTTCAAACTCAACCCACAATAGAAACACTAATCGTCTCGCTGCAAAAAAAACCCCACAAGAGTGAAAACATTTCCTCTGCTTTAATACAAACATCAACTGTGTAAGATGAGAATGCAAGATGAATTCTACTTTTGTGGTGAATAATGTATTTTTTATCTTTACATTCATCCATAAATTGTCTTTGAAAGATTTTACATTCTAATCATAACTTTTACCTTCAGCTCTAAAACAAACAAATCAGACACTAACATTTTAATTTTTTGATCATACCAATAACAATAACAGCCACAACATGAGACTAGAAAATAAAATGCCAACCTTCACATTTTCCATCCTCAAGCCTGGCATAACCTTCTCTGCATTCGTTACAGTTGTGGGGACCAGAGCTTTTGCAGGATACGCAGGCCGAATCACAAGCTGCAACAAACAGACAAAAATTCAAAAACGGGAAAGAGTGCTTCCCAACATAATTATTTCCCTTTCTGACACCTAAGCAAGAAAAGAAATCAAATAAACAAAACAGATAAATAAACAAAAAACAAAAACAAACCCCACAACAACAATGACCATTTTGATCACAGACAGACAGACAGTCTTTTACATTCTCTAGCTCATCAATTCACTGAAGAGAAAATGCAAAAACTTTGGAAAACAAAATTGCTTCATCAATTGAGACTCCTGAATTAGGATCAACTAAAACATATGTCATTCAAACCCTTGCCTTTTACTTATTTGTTTGTTTATTGGAGGTTTTAGAGCCCCATGACACACAAGGGTCATAGAGGAGCCCAGAGGAAAGCAAGATGATAGAATAAATTAAAAGAGGGAACAGATCAGACCACAAACAGCAGAGAGATAATTTACAATAAAAAAATTAATATCCTCTCTCAAAACACATATCGACACCACAGAGAAATGATTTACAATAAAAAATAAATATCATATCTCACAAAAATAAGCAATGGCCATCTCTCATGACAGCATAATGGTTCAGGAAAACCTAAGATCTTTAAACCCCTGTGCGTATTAAAGTACAAGTAAAAGATAAGAAACAGAAGTAGAAGTGCCCACCAGGGACACCCACAAACCGCCAGCACCTTTTACTTTGAATATTCAATGACAAGTTTTATAATTTTGTTGTTTTTCCACTGAACAACCATGCAACGGCAGCAATAAAATGGAATAGGGGCTACTCAGAGCTGCTTCTGGTAAACAACAAATAACAGCTGCTATGGGAGCTTCCATAGATACAACAAATGAGACAAAATACACAGGACATTTCGGGTAAATAGCCTTTTTCAACACGGACAGAAAAGCATGAAATATAAAACACTGGTTTGTAGCAACTCTACGGATTGCACATTTCAATAGCAATATTTTTCTCTCAGTGTGTTATGTTTTTTTGTTTTTCAGTCCGTGTTGAAAAAGGGCATTAAATTGAGATCCGTTCATTCTCTGATTTTAACAAAAGCTCTTGGATAAATCTGCCAACATGCAAATGACGCAGCCATCAGAACACCAAAGAAGAGATCTACTACTCTCTCATGGTGAAATCAGACACAAGCTGCTCTCTGCACACTGTTTGAAATTGAAATTGTGATTAATTACAACTTTGTGCGCTGCCTAAGCGGATAGAAGCGCTTTATAAATTAACTCCATTTTTATTATCTTTAATTTCAATGGATAGATAATTCATGTCACTGTTCCCTGCGGCACTTACTGAAGCATGTGTAGGATCCCTGTGTGTTGGTACAATACTGGTTGTCTGAGCATGGCTCCTCTTGACATTCATTGATATCTGAAAGACAAAACAGCGGCAAAATACTGTAGTTGTATCTCAAGAACTGTGAAAACTTGTAAGATGTCATCTACACTATAAAAGCTCTTCTATTAAACCAAATTATGAATATTATGCTCTTTAACAGCTGCCAATGTGGAGCAGGACCTTGTGACCTCCCCACCCTCTGACCCAGTATAAGCCCTACGGCCAACGATGAGACCACAGCCACATCACATCAGCCTGCTTAATGAGAAAGAGATGTCATGGCTGGAGAGGGTGGCAGACACAGTACCGTCATCGTCCAGGAAAACTGTCGTATGTCAGAAGCAGTACTTTTCAGGAGGAGCTAAACAACATTTTTATTTTGACTGATACAACAACAAACTACGGATTTTGAATGTTGAATAGAGGAAAACAACAACAGATATTCCTACGGCTCCAAGCCACTTAGATCCACAAAGAGAAATAATTGCAGTATAACCAATAAAAAATTTTCGAAAAGAAAATGACATACTAGCTTTCCCCAACAGCCATGATATAATGACTGACAATAACGTGTGAAACTAATAGCAATCATTATTAATATTGTGGTCTCAACTGATTCGCCCATGGTCTATTGAAATCAATTACATAAACTTAAAATTCGGTTAGATGAGTACAATCTTCTTGTTGAATATCCCTTAATTCTAGTGTTAAACAAAAAATTTAATGTATCGATAAGTAATATATATTTAACTTATCTATGTACAAATGTATGCATAAATTCAAAGAAAATCAAAATTCAACGTTTTAAACGGCAAACAATCTGCATGCATAAAAAGGAGTTGAACAAATACAGAGTGGAGCCATGAAGGAATCTTTGTTCAAGAAAACTCAACCACTTTCAAATCCAGAACATTTCAAAATCCAAAAGTGTTAACACAATTTCTGTCATCAACAATGGTTGTTGAGGGCCTCCATCAATACTTTCACAGCCTGTATCCTTAACCCTCTTAGCTCCATAAACTGCCTCCATCAATACTTTCACTAACCCTCTTCGCTCCATAAACTGCCTCCATCAATACTTTCACAGCCTGTATCCTTAACCCTCTTAGCTCCATAAACTGCCTCCATCAATACTTTCACAACTTGTATCCTTAACCCTCTTAGCTCCATAAACTGCCTCCATCAATACTTTCACAACCTGTATCCTTAACCCTCTTAGCTCCAAACTGCCTCCCATGATCTTTAATTGTGCACCTTAATTTTAAAAAATCACACTAAAATATTTTAATATCGGACTAAAAGAGTTAAAACCCTTCTCAACAAACAAAGGACCCACACACTAGACAATCTAATCCCTCATAAAGTTAATCAAATTATTCCATCAAGATCAACAACTCTGCACTGATTAGTGGATTGGCAATCTACGTGTACACCACAGCTTACCTTTGCACTCTTCATGTTCCTCGTGTTGAATTTTCTCCCAGCCGTCCTTGCAGTCATGGCAAGCCATCCGACCGTGCCCATCACAGCCACCTTTACAGGAGATGTGGCACACTGGGGAGACAGGAGGTAATCACTCGTATAGTCTTACGGCAATACAATTTGGGTTATAAATAGCATAGTACCATAGCATAGTACCATAGCATAGAACAGCCGTGGGATTTCTTCTTGTTCGCATGATTTCGCTATCTAGATTACCAAGAGCTTTCATCGTCTTTGGTGATTTTATAAAAAAAAATTAGTGGGAGGGATGATCTAAATTAAAATTTGATGGGTGCGTTTAATTTTTTACCGTCAAATTGTTTGCTCTTTTTCTTTGTTTTTCTTCAATAGTTTTCACTATTTTGTTACGCTGAGTGTAATGGTAATAAGAAGATAAAGTATGAAAGTATGATGTGAATGAATGTGCGTGGGTCTTTGGACTCGGGTGTGTGTGTGTGAGTGGGGGGGGGGGGGGGGTTTTTCCCGCAGTGACTACCCTTCGTTTTTGGATCCAATTTCTGGAA
>JBCIKM010103221.1:0-14395 GCA_039654465.1 Melibe viridis | reverse complement strand
TGCTGAGAACAGAGAGAAAATATATTATTATTGTTTTCTTTGTAGCCTAGGCCAGGGAGGAACTCTGGAAACGCGCGTAATTAGACGCATGCGCAGCTTTGGAACTTCCACCATTTTTTAGGGGCGAATAACGCCTAGATTATTCGCAGATATCTGCGAATAAGCACTTCGTTCATGAAATTACTTTTGATTTGTTTTGGACTGCCTCAAATTTGTTGGGTAGTCTTCTTTTATCTTGAAGAAGAAAGAGGCATGACTGCAATAGCTCTATGATTGCTCTAGCAAGGGCTACCTTATTTGCAAGCTTCTTTTCATACTTCCTAAGAAGCTTTGATTTTATTGTTTTCTCAGCTGTCATAAAGTGAAGTAGGGATAATCTATTGTATCCAGTAGGTTAAGTAAGGCAAAAGAGTCATCAGAAAAAGAAAAAAAATATCCAAGAAGCCAAGTGGTGACTGTGGAAACTCATGTCTCTGGCTTGGATGATTGGGTTGAAAATCTGCCAATTCCTTCCACAATCTGAGATTAACATTGTGATTTGATGAAGGTTCAAGTTCGATCATGACTGGCTTTTCCAGCAGCTGACAGACCGTCTTAGAGAGTCGATTCTTTATTCCTCTCTTCTTTATTATCTGTAATGCCACGAAGTCCTGACGTATTTTGACAGCTATTTTTCACCTACAAATCAAATTATTACAGTTGTTGTGTCTTGTTTCATGAACCATTAGCATTACTGGTTGAGTTTGTGCTGAAAGCTGTTTTTATATTTTTGTCCTTTGAATTGCTAAAAAGCTAAGTGTAAAGATGATTTCCCTGCCACTGTCCTGTGAATTAGTGAATTAATACCAGTTTGGTCAGCCCATAAAGAAAAGAGGAATTTGAAGTGTTTGTTTTTTGTTTGCCGCTTCAAAATGTTTTCATTGATGTATTGCCTTTTCATATAATTAGAACTAAAATCTAAGACTTTATGAATACTCCCTTTGATATTATCGAAATTTTTTTCCCTTCAAAGTGAGCTGTTAAAGTAATTTTGTTGTTTCTTTTTTATGAAAGCTATTTTCTTTTTTCACTAGGTGTTGGGAGAAAAGTTTGTGAAGACAAAGGGCCGTGTGGACTTGTCAACATGTTTAGATTTCATCAAGAAAAGTGTGGAGTCGCTGAAAGAAATCAGCACTGCTGGTTGGTTTGTTTTAAAAAAACTTTTTTACGTGATCAGTACAGTTAATTTTTGTTGTTGCTATTTTATAAATTGATTTACTGTGTCCCTTATTTGATATGACAAGTGTGTAATCCGTCTGACGTTTTTCCAGTAAGCTGTGGGAAATTAAAAAAAAAAAAGTGTTTTGAGACAATTTGTGTATGTCCTAGATTTCTGTTGAATGTGACTGTATAGAGAAGGCTTGACGAAAATTAATGAAATGTATGATATTACTTGGAAATGTAGAGAGTAAGTATGCAAATTTGCAATCTTAAAAAAACATTTTCATTCAGCCATAAAACAAATATAATTAAAAATTTTAATTTTTAGGTTTGCATAAAGCAAACATCACAGAGACAACTATTTCTATTAGTATTTCTTTGGATGGAGTTGCTTCTTTTCAAATTTTTGTACATGCAGGAATGTATCTGTTTTTTTTTATCTGAAAAGTTTTAATATGAGTTCTTTGTATGTTGACTTGAAACTATTTGATGCTTGCCTTGAGGAATTTTGTTTCATTGGAGAATTTGAATTTGATGAGTTACAATCCCGGTTTCCTTCTTTTTGTTTCATTAGGTCAGGGCAAGGAATTTTGTACAGCAGAGCTCTTGTCAGATTGGTTCTCAGTCTTTGTGAAGGTCATCACGCAGCTTCATCAACATCGTCAAGAGAAATGCTTTAACTTGGAGATGGTTCTATCGTACATGAACCATGTTGTGGTACATCTGATCAAGCTGAATAAAGTAAGTCATTTTTTGTAGGAAATGCCGCTCGCATGAACAAAGGGTTTTTTAAATGAGAAAGAATTTGCTTTTTAGGATTATTATAGGTTAGTGTTTCATAACGCCGCAAGAAAGGGGTTATGGTAGAAAATATTGGTTTACATTGTGTAAACAGTCAAGGGATATGATAGACCTACACTTTGTGTTTCTTGACATATAGTCTTTTGATTTTCAAAAACTTTCATTTGGTGTTTGGAAAACAAGAAGTTTGTTAATACAATAATTAGTTTTCTTAATAAATTTATAAGACAAAAAGTCACTTTTTGTTTCTTTTGCAGGTGCCTGTTGATTGGTTTCAGTTTGTAGGGATTGCAACTTTAGAATTCTTGGCCACGTACAGTCAGCTGCCATCTCACAAGTCAGAGTTCCTCTCAGCATTGGTTCAAAGGTCATACCAATGCATGCGGGTGTTTGCCCAGAGGGTCGAGGAAGAAAGTAAAAAAGGCTCTAAGGATGAGGGTGGTAGATATTATACCCTTCTCATTGTGGGCAGTGCCTTCCTGAATTTGGACCAATCGTCTCCTGACCAGGACACTGTCAGCATCTGCCGTGGGTTTATCTCTAACTTCATACAGATTTTCAGTGGTGCCTCCGCTGGGCAGGCAGGTTTTGTCGGGTCGGCTCAAGATGTTGCCAAAGAAATTTTTCACCTGAGCAGCATTGTGTACTGTCTTTGTCGTCGACACATTCGTACGGAACAGGATGTTTGCTTTATCAAGGATCTTTTTCGGTGAGGAAGGATTTTAAATGCATTTATCAATAATATGCTGAACTGATGTCATTCGTAACAAATATTGGGTGTGTGAATAAGAAGGCCCAAGACCAAAGCGCTCAAAAACTGTATTATAATTAACTTTAAGAAAACTCTGTATAATTAATGATCAACATCTTTATTTAACAAATGCAAAGTTTGAATGCACCGGGGTCATAGGCTTGTGAGGTATGACCGTTTTATTAAGACTACCTGAACATTCTCGTATCATAGACTTGAGCATCGCTTCATGTTAAGATGACCAACGTAGGAAAACACACCTGGTCCATTTGGATCAGTTGTATTGAGCATCATGGCGCCAGAATGAACTCATCACTAAATGAAAGACACGTGTACTCAGATCTCGATTGTAATGAAGAGTTGTAGACTTGTATGAAAGTTGGATGTTTCTTTTCCCATGAGATTGTTTCCATTATCCAACTTTTCACTTTTGTGTCAAATTTGATATCCTGTGCCAATTTGCTTGTTGTTTCTGTTTTGGGGCGCTATTACAAAAAAGGACAATAGATGCAGATGTGAAATTTTTTTACAGTAAATAGAATTACAAAAACAATCCGTTCGCAAATTTTCGTGAAATGCCTTCTTGCTAGTCATACTGTAAAGTTTGTTTTGGGGATTTTCAGGTTGTCTTGATAAAATGGTCATATCTTACTTGTCTTGCCTTGTGGTAAATTGACTTATTGGTCTTTCTCAATGAGCAGATGCTGCCCAAGGCAACAGCAAACGTTGTTTGGCTTAAGACCGAGTAATACCCCTTATGTATTGCTCATTACACCACACAAGATTAGGCACGGTGGACTGATCATCTGCCTGTCGTCATTTCTTGTCATTCGGATGTTTTTTGAGCTGGTTCCCGACACTGCTAAGGCGGTATGGAGGGATAAGGATAACAAAAACAATCTAACTTGTCTGTGGCCGCAGTAGATAGAAACTTTGCACAAGTAAAATAAAGTTTTTAATCATTGCCAGTGCTGAGTTATGTTTAATTACGTTAATTATAACTTAGTTTAAAAGTTTTCAAACGCTCTGGTTTGGGCCCCTTTCCTTTTTGTCTTTTCCACATACCCGATAAGCTGTTAGTGTGCCAGGGTCATCTTTACAAAATTAGGCAAAAAAAAAAAAAAGTAGCTGTTGCCTTATTGTGAATTGAATATGCCTAACTTTTTTTTTTTAACAATAAATACAGAATAAACTCACTCATATTAGCTGTTTTAGGCTTTATGCAATACTTTCATTCATTATCATCTAATATTGGTACTGTTCTGCTCTTGTTTTCATTTGCCACATTATTTTTAATGATTGTCATCAACATCCATGTTAATTTTTTCTATTTCTTTTTTTTTTCCCCGATAATTTTGAGTGTAATTTAACACATCTTTTTACTGCTGCCAGACTGGTGCACCAGTTCCCACCTTTGAGAGAAAAGCTGGTGGCCTGCAATGGCAATCTATTAGAGTTGGCCCAGACAACTGGGATCCACGGGTTTCCAATGACTGCTTCTAGTGATTTGATGAGAAAAAACTTGAAGTCGATTGATTCTTGTAATGAAAATAGAGGTAAGTAATGGAGGTAAATTGAATTTTCCTGTAAATTAAAATTAAAGGTATTACAGCATTCATTTTCTAGCTCTGTTGACCATCAAACTATATCAAGCTGCTTTCTCGAGGAATGAAACTGACCTGAAAAAATGCAAGGGGTTTAAAAAAAATTTCTTTTATTATTTCAATATTTGGGGAACTATTTTGGGCAGTGATATCTTTTTCTGAATCAGTTTTAAACTTTATTTTCAAACTTATTTTTATATGAAATCAAGAGTTGTTAAAAGAAGACCATGGCTAGTTCTGTACCCAAGTGCAATTTTTCTCTTCTGGCATTTGGTGTTTTTTACCCGTCACTTCATGACCTAATTCTATCAATAACTCTTGTAACTGACACAAACAATATCATGGAGAAATTTTAGATGAAGATGAAAATCAAATGTGTTTTCAAGTTGTTTAGTACAGGACCTCAAACACGATTCTTTCTCATGGTCTTTTTCAGCGTTCAGCCTTTTGTCTTCCATTTGTTGGGTAACTCATCTACTTTTACTGGAAAATGAGTTTGATGGTGAGGTGAGTGAGAATGATAAAACTGTAAGTGAGCTTTGCCCTGAAGAAGCCACCGTATGTGATTCAATCAGCATTTGCATGATTAGATTGTTCAGGACAATACTCGATGGTGCACCGGAAGGAAATAATGAAGGGCTGTAATGGTATAGATAGTTTAAGGAAAGACTGTCACACGTTATAAATGATATTTAAAGTGGAACAGTGAAACACAAAATAATCACATCAGATGTGCAGAAGAGACTATATGCGTGGTGCAGTGTTGCCAAATTTACATATTATGGGTCTTAAATTTGTCTTTCTTGCCATTAATATTCTGGCTGGAAATTGTACTTTTTTCTCGACTAGCAATGATGAAAATAAAGGCTTTTATAACTTTATATCTCATTTTGAGGATTGGGTAAAGCTCAGTCAAAGAAAAAAGACAGATTTTCTGAAATTTTCTTAAATATTGAAAAAAAAAAAGAAAAAATCCCGAGACTGAGAAGAAAAGTGCTTTTTTTTATGGGTATTTGAACGTCTGACAAAATAGAGCTATCACTATCGATTTTGTGCTGTGGACTGATCCTCTGCCTGCCTTTATTTCTTGTGATCCAGAGATTTTCCCGGCTCCTTAGAGCTGGGTCCCGACACTGCTTAGGCTGTATGAAGAGATAGGGATAACAAAACAACTATTGATTTTCAATGAAATCCTTTTGTTATGTAAGTTCTCTGACATGCTTCCTTCTTTTTTTTCCTGAAGGTCGAGAAGCATCTTGACGATTCCGTTAAGCTCCATGTGATATTTTCGGAGAACCCCTCGCCTTCGACGAGGCTTCCCCGCTACGCAGGAGAAATCCTGTCCTTGCTTTCTACTCCCGGTATTGAGAGAGCTGTGAAAAGTGCTCCATCCAATTTAGGAATGCGTCTTCATGATCTGCTGTCTCTAGCCATGGACGTGATGACCAGAGACCTCCTGTGTTTGGTAGGATCTGCCAAGGGGTCCTCCTTATCCTCGGCCAACGCCTCATTAGTGTCTCGTCGTTCTTATGACATGGCGGTCATTAACAAGACCAGAGTGACGTTGCTTCAATCGCTGCTTGCTCAAAATAATTTGGGTAGTACGACTCAGAACCTTGTCTTTTTTATCATTATTTAGTTGTTTTTGTTTAAACACTCTGGATGTATTGTAAACAAATAATATGGTTTGGATGAACATTTTTTAACACTTGGACAATTAGTAAAGAAAGAAGACACTTGAATGTGACATTTGCTTTTTTTCATTAAAAATCTTTTCTTTGCTTTGCTTTTGTTTTGTTTAATTTTGTTATTGCCTTTGTTTGTAATAATTAAAAGTTTCAGTATCTTTATATGAATTTTTTTTCCTCTACCATTGAAAATTGAATTAAACCATTATTGTTTTTTCTTTCTTTTAATCTTTTTTTGAGCTAAGATGTGTCTTACGAAATTCTTTTCAATCTGAACTTCCTGTGACTTTATACCCCTCTTGTGGGACAAAATTCCCTTGAACAAGCTTAAACAAAAAAAATTTCCCTTTTCCCACCTCAGGTGACCCAGACCATGTAAGCATAGCGGGGCGGCTCAAGTGCTCCCTCAATTTACTGTGTATTCTGGCGCTGAAGGTCAAGAAAGGTTCCAGCCTGTCAACAGAGTCCTCTGCCTACAGGACTATCTTCAAAACCTTGAAGAGCGCCGGTGACTGTCTTTTCTTGTTTCAAAAATGTTCCAATTTTAGAATATTTTCGCATTTTAGACAGCCAGTTCAGATTGAGTTTTAAGGTGGCTCGTTTGGATTGACTAGAGTGGGCGCGCCTTGTGGGAGTTTTCAAGTCTTTTTGGTGCATGGATAATTTACAAATGGGCTGTGAATAGTCCTCGGCAACCCTGCTCTGGTGCAGTTCACAGTCCCCGTCCCTGTCCCCCTCAGCACCGCATTAATGAACCCTTTTCCCTGGGCTGACTTTGCGCGATGCTTTGTCACTGTGGTGTGCTGGTGCTAAAGCACTGCCGAGGGCCATGTTTCAAGTAGTTTGTACACCATCTCTATGACCTTTCACCTTCCTTAGTGAAGATTTTTTTTTTCTTCTGCTGACAAATTCATAAAAACAACCTGGCAATAGTTTAAAACTAGTTTCAAGAAAAGATCTTCCTTTGTCACTGAAAGGGAAAATATGTTAGCATGCGTACATGTCATCAAATTTATAACAGCAACTCTCTCAAAATGTGTTATCATCTTTATTTGGAGGTTTGTGTGACGTTTTGAAATGAACATTGTTCCAAAAACATATTTGTGAGTAGTTATGATGGGAATGAAAGGAAGTTTGGACTTTTCACGTCTTTCTTGTGATGACAAGTTTTACACTCCTTGTAAATGTTTTTCATCCAACCAGTTGGGGCAGTGGGTACCCTGAGCCGCCAGTTGCGGCGCTCGGAGAAATATGATTCCCTGATTGCCTTGGCCGGACCCCTCTGGCCTGTCGCCAACATGTCAGATATGGTAAGGAGAGAGGAAGGAGCCATGGTTTGTTCTTATTTGAAAATTGATAGCTTTGTCGTGTATCCCATCAGTTTTTCGATTAACAATAGTGTAGTCATTGTCATCATTATTGTATTGGATTTGTAGAATTGCTCCTTTTCCCTACAGCAACGTCACGTTTATGTTCTTGAGATGAATAAGGTGAGAACCGCCGTCAGTTGTGCATGAAAATGATAATTGGAATTGTTTAGATACTAATAGGTTGTTTAAGGATGTGTCATTTCAAAAAAGTGTCTCCTTTTCTCCTTTTTCAAAACCCACCAGTGTTTCAGTCTCACCTTTGTTTACGCATTTTTTTCGCTGTCATTTCAACGACTTATGAGTACAATTTAATATTTTTTAAAATATCTGTTTTCAACTCTCTTTTTTTTTTTTTGTGCGTGTGTGTCACATCTTTCTATGTAGCTGCCGTTTGTATCTCACCATGAGAGCCTGTGTGAGGCTTACCGGGTCAAAGGAGATATTCCTACGGCGTGTCAAGTGGTGGCTCAAGCGTGTGCCCTGGGAAGTCAGCTGATCACGTCTTCTTTGTTAAAGTCTGTGCTTAAGATTGCCAAGACAGAGCTGAGTCTGTGAGAAGAATTTTTACTTCGTCTTTTTGTTTATTATCAATTTATCTTTCCTTTTATAGGGCAAGGTGGGAGGGGGAGTGTTGGTCTTTCTTTTTTTGTTTGTTTTAAGTTAGCTTGAAGATTCTCTATAGCTGATGCACTCAAGTTCTGGGCTGCTCCTTGTTTGCTTACCATTAACAATGAATACATTTTGTCTGTCAGATGAAAAAAAGAGTGTGAGGAATATCTTTTTACTGAGCTTTGCATTGCAAAGTTCCTGTTGACTTAATTGTTTCTTGTTTAGAATGAATACAAGTTAGAGCGGTGTGGTTTAATCTCATATTTATTTTTTTTTCATTCTTGTTTCCTAAGTTATTTTTTCACCTCACCAATAGTAAACATGGGTTGTAAAATAATTTTAGAATTGATTACAATGTGTTCAATTACAATCGATCACGTTGTCAAATAATTTTTTTCTTTAATCCTCTTCATCTCTTTTTATCCAATTCTTCTTTTGTTTTCTCATTTAAGCTCCCAACTCTCGTCTTTTGATTGCTAATCCAGATAAGAATTCGAATCCAAATGCATAACCATGTATTTCTCACTGCTATGTCAGAAAACTGCCTGCCTTGTTCTCCAAATGCCCCGAGGCTGAGGGCGTGGCCGCCCTGCTCAATCTGACCAGACTGATCTCGGCCTCCAATTCCACCAGGTGCTGTCTGCGGCTGTGGATTTTGCCCTTTTTTTTCTGTTTAACAAATTTTTTCCTCTTATCTTTGTGATGACTGAGGTATATTTTAAATCTTGGTCCACTAATTTGTGTTGCACTTGCAAAACTTTGGTGATTTTTTGTTGTTGTTGTTTTGTTTTTTTAATAAATCCTGTCACTTTCATATGTATCACTAAACCCAGTTCGAGTCCTTTCACCTGCCAATTTTTGTAACTTTTTCACTCTAGTTCTGCTGTGTTCGATTTCCACAAAACCTAGTTTGGATATAATCCACTTCAAAGTTCACGCCCTTCTGTACTGTAGAGAGTGAAATAAAAACTTGCAAACAACAAATTACGAACTTAGTCTTCAAGATGTTGTTGAAAATTGCATGAGGCGATTAATTAATGCTACTAACTCAGAAAATTAGAAAAGTAAAGATAGAACATATGGGAATTGAGGGGGGGGGGGGGGGACAATTATGGACTAGGGTCGTTTACCGTGCAAATCTGGAGGAAAGAGTGAGGGCTGCTCGTGTTGAAAGGTAAAATTTTATCGCTTGGATATGGCAGACTTTTGATTTGAGTAAAACACTCTTTACAAACTCAATTACACCCGCATCTTTTTCTAGAACACATATTTACCTTCATGAAGTTGAATACAAACATTGCTTTGCATAGATGTGTGATAATACAATGAAATCCATTTGAAGCTGCCGAATAACTCTGAGAGACTAAAGTTTTGTCTGCTCTTTCATTGAAACCTGATAAAATCTTTTTTTTTTCATCCTTCCTGCAGTCAAACTTTACTCAAACACCTGGAGTCCTGCCTACATTACCTGGTTTCCAGGGGTCACTTGTTGACCACAACTGAGCACGTACTGCTCAAAGTCATGCTGGCTGAAACTCACTGGTACAACTTAGAGGCTACGATGGAATCACAGGGCATAGATCGAAACGTCTTAACCCAGTATGTATTTTGATGCAACCCATTTTGTGTGTTATCCTGCACCACAGCTTTCATATTTATTCGTATCATCACTGATGAGGCACATAAAGCATAGGGTGCTGATGATGATAATAATAATGACAATTGCAAAAAAAATTGTTTAAAATTAAATTCACTGTGATAGGGCCCAATCCAATGCAGGGCAACTCATCTCTAGTCGTCTAAAAGACGATCCAGGGGCTTTTGAAAATAAAGTTGTGGCTACAAACAAACACACAGACATTTGGAACTCAAAACAAATCACTGATGGTTTTCAGTTTCAGATCTTTTCTCCTTTTACAATCTGTTACCAAAATGATTTTTTATAAGCAGTTTGTATTGGATATTAAAGGTGCAATTTTCTCCCCCCCCTCCCCCTCCTGACAGAAAAATCCTCGATCTTCTCCATGAATGTACAGCCGAGGCAGAAGCAGAATGTTTTCACCTCAGAGCTCAGGCGGCTTTGTTGGCAGCGGAAATTCAGCATGCTATGATCTGTTTCAAGCTGGTGAGAGGAGATTGATAGGAGCTATGCCAGCCAGTATGAAAAATCGAATGTTATACGAATTTTTGAAGCAAAGACAAAAATATGATCATAGAGGGGAAAATACAAATTTTTGGTTTCCCTCTGAGTAGGTGATCATGTATCACAAAAATCGGTATTGAGCTGTTTCAATTATACAGTTTATTAAGCAGTTTACTCTGTTGGTATCGTTTCTCAGAATGTTCCTGAACTCACTATTTAGTAATATAATAGTCATACTGTATCGATGTGATAAAAAAGGAGGTTTAATACTACCACATTATCTCAGCTATCGCCCAGGCCATATGAAACATTTTTTTCAGGGTCCTCCCCAGGTTGGGAATTTTATTTTGGAGAAAACTCAAAGGAAAAATGCAGTCGAATTCGGGGAAAGTAGTGAAAAGGTGCTCAACTCCTGCAGTTGAGCCATTTCAATAGCCCGTAATGGTCACAAATTATGCAGCCGGTCGGCAAAAAATCAGCGACTCGCACGACTTTTATCGAGTCTTGGGAGAATCAACGATGCCACTCTGACCAAAAGGCAATTAATTAGTGAGCGGGTGTAACAGGCAGGAGTTGTGATGTAAAATGTTGTGAATATTTCATTTTGGATGAATTAGCATTGGATTACTGCTGCATCTTTTGACATTTGGATTATTGCCTGCATCGCAGGTCCTCTCTGCGTTCAATCATGGATACGCATTTTTGTTGTTGAAAATACGAATAATACACATATTTGAATAACTAGGTTGGCATCTCTGTCATAGAACTACTTATGGGAAAGAGGGTTGAAATATCTGCCATCTCACTTATTCTTCAATTGAAGACTGAAAAATTGGGGTTTAAAGTTGGTTGTTGAAAGACACAAGGAACCAATTATCCTGGGGGGGGGGGCGGGAAAAGGGAGCAAAATAGTTGAAATAAGAGCTACAGAAGAAAAAGGGGTCATTGGGCTACTGACTCTTAATTATGATTTTAATAGCTTTTTTAGTTGCTAAGAGGAAAAATTTTCTTTCTATTTATATTCTGTTGTTTTTTTTTTTAAATTTGCAGGGCCAGTCTTCCTGTGGGGATTTAAAGGAGGATGGTGTGGAAGAGTCGTCCAGTGGTGAGAAATTGGTTTCTGGCCGGAAAGCCTCTTTTGGTCACTCCTTATCTACACCTGATCAGGACAGCACTTTGGCCCCACCTACAGCCAGAGAAGCTCCCGCGATTGGTTTAGTCTTAGACACCCCTGTCACCCACCACAACCTTACATTGAAAAGAAAAGATTTTTTCCAGAAGCTGCCAGACACGCATCTTCCATCGGAATTGTCAAATGAATCCGGGAAGACAAACAGCAGCGACCCTGAGGCGGAGGCCTATTCTGAGGTTTTAATTCAAACAGCCTTCAGCTGCCTGGACCTGTGGGTGGATTGGTTTGACAGATTTGGTGAAAGCCTGTCCACTGATACCGGGGGAAAATCAGAGGCTGAAAAGGAAGCTGTTGCCTTCGATGCAAGTCGAAACCTTGCATTCCTGCAGCGATTGGCTTACCTGGGACTCGCCCATGACAAGGTGAGTGATTCTCAGGGATAAGGTACTGTCTTCTTTGCTTCGAATACAGCAGTTTAAGTAAATATGAATGATGCATCTAAGAGGATGACCCATCTGTCATCAGGGTTATTCCAGACACTAAACTGTTTTGTTTTTGTTATCCTTTTCCCTTCATACCGCTTTAGCAGTGTCAGGACCCAGCTTCAAGGAGCTAGGAAAACCTCTGGATCACAATAAATGAAGACAGGCAGATGATCAGTCCACCGTGCTTAATCTTGTGTGGCATAATGAGCAATACAGAAGTGCTATTGCTCCATCTTCAGCCAAACAATAATTGCTGCTGCCTTGGTGGTATCTTCTCAATGAGAAAGACTAATGAAACAATTTACCACAGGGCAGTATTCACGACACTGCGGCTCACTTTATTTGTAGTCACTGGAGAGACTATTGAGTATTTTTTGCGTGTAAATAAGACTAATCTACGGCAGTCTCAAACTCTGCCTCGATGAAAGACATCTGCATCTAGATAATTAAAAAAAAAAATGTTTAAGTCTTCTTCAGGAAATAAGATTATACTGGTATTTTTTCTTTTTTCTCTTTCTTGACAACAGCAATATGATCTCCTGTGAGTTACAGCTACCTGGATATTTTCTTTTAGTGACTTACTTGTCTTAGTGCAGTTTGCTTCCTAATGGACAGGCTGGGATGGCTCGGCTGTATCTTTTATTCTGTTGGGGAAATCTCTCCTTTTCTCTCTATCCTTTGCCCATGGCAATCGAGTGGCCAGGTCAATTTTTGTTTTTAAGCTTGATGCTGTAATGCACCTTGAGTCTTCTCAGATCTTTGTCAAGAGCTGTGTGTGTGTGGTCTACCCCTGAATTTATTGTGTCCTGTTCTTTGAAAGACCAATTCTCTCTCTTCTTTTTTTTTTTTCTTCTTTTTTCCCCCTCCTCAGCCTATTTTTGTCCTTGAGTGCTTGCATCAAGCCAAGCTTCTGGCAGCAAATGCCCAGAGGTCAAATGTGGAAAAGCACATCCAAAGTAACCTGCTCCTCCTGCTGGCGCAAAGTGGACTGGCCCTGTCAAAATATGTGGTACAGGACATCAAAGCTGGGATATCCCATCCTGATGAGAAATGGGGGCCACAGCATCATGATGGACAAGAAACCTCAGAGGTAGAAGAAGAAGAGGATCCTGCATTTCTGGTGTCGAAGGCTGCTTATCTGTTTTCAGCACAAAAGGTATTTTTCTATTCTGACTGGTTGGTCATGTCATAAATCGTAGTCACCTGGTTTAAGCGTGTCTCATTACGTGGTGCTCAATTTTAAAGTTTGCTTTATGTACACATTTTATTGCCTTTCTTTGCACGACTTGAATCCCCATGATTGTGTTTTGCCAGAATGCTTTTTATCGTTCTTTCTTTGCTCTGAATTAGATCAGTTTTTTTTATAGCTTAAGGGCTGTCTGGTTTCAAATGAAATGGATAGTTAAGATTTTATACAAATTTTCTATTTTCTGCCTCTTTTGTGTGTGTCTCACAACACATTACAATCTTAAAAATGCGACATGTTGTAGTTTTAAATATTACCCCCATTCACTCCCCCCCTCCCCCCAATTATGAAAATGAGACCAATGTCATTCACTTTTTTTTTCAATTTTATTTTTCCTTTTAGACAGAGGAGTCAGTAAAACTTCAGCAACGTGCTCTTTCCAGCATAGAGAGCTGCAGGGAGAAAGATTTGTTGACCCCTAGTCTGACCTTGACCTTGGTGGAGCTGAAGCGGCTGATGGCCGAGTGTGCCACACAGGAAGACGTGCAAAGTGTGTACCAGCAGGAAAACATGACGGGTGCGTGATCAACTATACCTTCCAATTGTCGTGTATTGGGCTTTCGGGCTCTTTAGTTTTTCTGTTACAACACTGCTTGATGGTTGTTATTAAGTGTTATGCCCTTGACCCTGTTATTATGTGTCATGCCCTTGACCCTGTGGTAGAGCAAAGGCTATCAGTAATACCCTGCCATCACACTCTATTAATAATAATAATAATAATACATAACACTTATAGCGCACATTTCCATTACTGGATAATGTTCAATGCGCATTACAGTAAGGAAGACATTGAACTATTCACATAGTATCACTACATCGTGCCACATATTGTAGAACATATTAACTGCAACAAGAACGACTTTGTGACAAGAGCAAATGCTCTCCTCTCTCTCTCTCTCTCTCTCTCTCTCTCTCTCTCTCTCTCTCTCTCTCTATCTCTCTCTTTCTCTGTCTGTCTGTCTGTCTCTCTCTGTCTCTCTCTGTCTCTTTCTCTCTGTCTCTCTCTTTCTCTGTCTCTCTCTTTCTTTCTCTCTCTCTGTGTCTCTGTCTCTCTCTGTCTCTCTCTCTCTCTCTCTCTCTCTCTGTCTCTCTCTGTCTTTCTCTCTCTCTCTTTCTCTCTCTCTGTCTCTCTCTCTGTCTATCTCTCTGTCTCTCTGTCTGTCTCTCTCTTTCTTTCTCTCTCTCTGTCTCTCTCTCTCTCTGTCTATCTCTCTGTCTCTCTGTCTGTCTGTCTCTTTCTTTTTCTCTCTGTCTTTCTCTCCCTGTCTCTCTCTCTCTCTGTCTCTCTCTCTCTCTGTCTCTTTCTCTCTCTGTCTCTCTCTCTCTCTCTCTCTCTCTCTCTCTCTCTCTCTCTCTCTCTCTCTCT
>JBCIKM010103109.1:0-18473 GCA_039654465.1 Melibe viridis | reverse complement strand
ATATCCTCAGTAGAGCCATTACTTCATCGATGAGAAATACGACTTACTTTTCATGGAAAAGGTAGCACAGAAATGAAGCAGTATGATATCCTCAGTAGAGCCATTACTTCATCGATGAGAAATACGACTTACTTTTCATGGAAAAGGTAGCACAGAAATGAAAAAGAATGTTATCAGTACTAGAGACCCATTATCTACACTTGTGAGATAATGTAGTACTAACTTTATCTGGAAAATGTAGGGACCTACTTTTCATGGAAAATGTAGCAGTATGCTATCCCCAGTAGAGCCATCACCCACACCAAGCACAAGATCTCCTCTGCCCATGAATGAAAGTCTTTCAGGAGGAGCCTGAAAGAAAAATAACAGATGATTTGTGATATCACTACACATAATAGGCACACTTTTGCCTTCAAAATTGTTTACCTTCACTTTCAATTGAAAGCATGATTTTTTAGCTTGCCAGATTGTGACTTACTATGAAGTTTGTTCAAAGTAAAATGAAACTGAATTGCACATGTAAAGTTAAAAACTAAGACAAATCATTAAGTTGAAATGAGCTAGAAATCAAAAACCACTTCTACTAGAACTTACAAGCAAGAATACGCATGGTTAATATTTACAATATAACATTTTCAAAATTTTAGTTTGAAACACAGTAGAAGGGAATGAGGCAAATATAAGAAAAAGAAAGAGAAAAAAGAAAGAAATAAAAAAGAAAAGGGGGAAAAAAAACTTGCCATGGTGTATAGGAGGCTGCGATGAAAATGTAGATGACTGCTCTGTCCCCGATGTGGAAGACATTTCTCCAGGACCTGAAGGATAGAAGAACAAGGCACAATATTTGTAACAAATCACTTGATTAATTCATCGACATGATGCACTTCTTTTGTTGTGTAACTTGTTCATTTGTTGTTGAACGTAGCTACATCATTGTTACTTTTACAGGTTGAGGATGGATCACAGGATGATCGCTAGAAGGATCTTGTACTTTCTAGAACATGAGAAGATTATAAAAGGGTGAGTTTGGAGGTGTGAAAGGGAGAGTACAGTTGAAACTTGCGTTTGGCACGAGTTTGTGCCTGTCCATCTTAAACGGAAGGTTGCTAGGGTTGTGATCTTGTCAATAAATGTCATGCTATTGACTTTTGACTTTCAGTGATTTTGCCTTGCTTGAAATATCCATTTTAATTAACTCAATCACGTTTCGTCTTACAGGCACACCAGCCCAAAAGAAAAACGTGACAATATTCAATACGTAAGGAGGTTTCAAATTACTACAGACAATCTTACACTTCTACAACTTGTCATATAAACTGACATGACAGACCTGACACATCATGAACTTGTCTGACTTTATCTTTTTAGTCAGGAGATGCCATCGACAGGTTGACGACGCTGCCACTGTCAGCATACTGAGAATTCAACTACAAAGCACACACCACCAGTCACCAGGAGGCATGATTGAAATAGATTGGGAATTTTCTTTCGACAATGGTTTCTTTACAGCTGTCTCCTTTTGACTTTTCACTGTCAAGTCCAGGGTTCTTTTATTTGGGGCCATCTGATCTTGGAGTTACCCATCAACTGCCACTAAGACAACTTATATTATTTGACCTTGCTTACAGACCAAAGAGTGACTACTAGCCAAAATAACCCCATGCAAATCCATGTAGCTTGTAGGTTGTGAAGCTAGCTTTGTATTTCTTCACCACTTCCCCTACCCCCTTCCCCCACTCCTCCCAAACTTAATCTCTGCTTTGCAAGCACCACCTGATAATTCCCAAAGGTTGCTGTGACCCTAATGGCAGAGTAGGCAAAACTTTCAACAAATGCAAAAAATTAATTCTCTCACCCCTTTAGAAAAAAAGTTGGTAAAATCAGTACTGAGGATGAGGGAACCTTGAAAAAGGCTGAAGTCGAGTGCAGAAGGCACGAGATCCAATTCCCGAAGGCAGAAAGCCCTTTCAGGAAGATTTGGGAGGGTTTGCTCAAACGAAAAATCTTCAAAAAAAAAAAAACTTTAAAAAAAACCCCAGTAACCTAGGCCTATTCTAGACTGTTTCTACCCTATTTAAAAGCCAGTTTTTCAGTGTAGATTAAGTGAAAAGCAGAAACATTGACCACATTGGTGGAGAGCGGCTACAAAAAAGGCAGGGGTCAACCTAAAGGCGGAAGATTCTCAGCGCTGAAAAGTCTGAAATCTGAATTCAAAAACTTTGTCATGGGATGTGACACTGGCACAATTAAATTTTCCCCTTTTTCACATATAAAAAAAAATAAAGAATAGATTACAGGATAGAGAATTGAAAAAAAAAGGGGGGGGGGGTGGGGGGGGAGATGAAATTTCAAAATAGTTTATCTGGGTTTAAGTATCAGAAATTTATCATTATTTTTGACGACGTCAATGTGATTGCAACCCGGCCAATGGATGCTAAATTTAAAGTCCCTAAGTGGGACCCATCATTTCAGTCAAATGCCAAATATTTGGTTTGTTCTCAAGAAAAAGCCCCCAAAACAAATTTAACCATTCTTTTTCAATGACGACAACATAACTTGTGCATGTAATCTTCAAACGAGATGCTATACCCAAACTTAATATGGGAGGTGGGGGGGGGGGGTTATCATGGTTTAAGATTTGCATTACAAACTGAAATATTCTTTGCGGTGTTAGAGAATTCCTAGATTTGTGTTTCCCCGGAAGTATTTAAGAAGGGAGAGGGGGAGGGGGGGGGGGAGAGAATACGTCCTAATTGCTCGGAAAGATATGCCAAGTTACGGTTGGTAACTAAATCAAAGACAAAGTTTTTGCTGCCTACAATGTAAATGATGTGAGACATCTTAAGGATTAAATAAGACAAACACTTGCTTCTCTGACTTTCAGGTTACTGCAGATGCACAAGAAGAGCATTGAGATTGTGTTTGGTGCTATTGTTTGACCTCACTTAAAGACCCCAGAACTCAGCAATAAATAGTCTGATTTCTACAAAATTGACACTTGACCATATTATATGCATTAAAATCAACGTCTATCATTTAATACAGTCGTTGTCCCATACGTTTTTCAATTTGAAAACTATAAAAATAAATTTCAAAGTAGGTAACAAACCAACCGAAAATAAGAGGTGAAACTAAGTTTTGTCTCAAGCAAAGCAAGAGACAAAGCAATACAAAATGACTTAGCTGCAGACAATTTGGTGAAGCTTGCGCTTTTATGTTTGTTTCGATGAATACATCAAACTGCCATGACAGGCTGAACAATTTGATGCTCCTTTTTTTTTTTTTTTTTTTTTAAATTTTACCTTATTTCTTAGGTTAATCACAATCAGATCTTGTATTTTCTTTAAAAAAAAAAATTGTTTAAAAGCTTATGTTACAATACTGTATTACATTACACTTAGACTGAAGTATTCCTATGCATGGCACATCAAGACTTGATTTGTTCTTGATGGGTCCTACACACACATTGGTAGTATCAAGCTGTCTCACTGAGTCAAATGATAAAATTGAAGAAGAAAAAGAAGAATCTTCAGTGTAGATACAGTGAATATCCATCACATATCGTTGACATCTGTTCAGTGCATTGTAATTTTTTATGGACTCAGGCTATGTATGACTCCAATCAAGCGAGATCTCTGAGCTCTATATTCATCTCAAATAGGACCAGGTAACTGTTGTCTAGTCCCTTTCATAAGTATGACACCTATGGCCACAGTCAAAGACTAGATTGTGGAGCCACTGACTGACTTCATTTGCATCATTTGTGTGGCCATTCCAAATTGTGACTACTACCATCATGATTAAATGCTGCTTGGCAGAGCTCAGTGTCAGTTGAGTTTGCCATTTGACCATTCAAGCCTACAAATGTATAAAATATAAAATTTTCATAGGACAGTTGGGCTCAATTGTAGAAACGACATATTGCAAAGTGCTTGTTGGCAGCTAAATCTCTGGTTGGCAACTAAAATTAACTAATAACTAAACAAGCAACTGTTGTTGCCAACTAGTTGATTAGTTGCCAACAAGCACTTGGCAGTGTGTTGTGCAACCGGGCCAAGATGTCTAGAAAGGGAAGTAGGTAAAACTTCAGGGATAAGCAGTAACCTATTTGGTTTCTTGAGCTGAAATATAAAGATTTGATAAATCACAAATGAGCACTAGCCATAATAAAATTGGCAGTTGTGAAGGATGAAGAAGTTTTCTAAGTCGATAATGGTATGAAATTGTCAGACCAGTGAAGAAAATACATAGATTCTTTATCCTCAAACACTTACCAATACATTAAGATTCCTTTCGCTTTCGGTATATTGCTGGAATAATTTACTACTTGTGAAAATAATGACAATAAAACAAGCGGCTGGTCACATTGTAACTTCTCATAGAGACAGCTGGCTGTTTGTGAGTGGCCCATTTGTATCAACCAAAATTGAAGCAAACAACTTCTAATGACACTATGGTATGAGAATGCTGCAAAAATTATCTGAAAATGAAAATTTTCACATCTAAAATGTTGAAAAAGAAATGATAATCTAGCATGCGGCTACAAAATGGAGGGAAAACTAGTAATGTTTGGAAGGAACTCTCATTTGGTTAATATGTAAATCCATGGTACCGCTAGTTATGCATTGAAGAACAAAACAAGTCAACTCACCAATTGCGCAAATGTTTAAAGCCTTAAATACATTATGAAAAAGATTATAATAATGCTTGTGTCATTTTGCTCAGTGGGCTCTAACAATGTACAGGGCATAAAAAAGCACTCTGATATGATTTTGGATATGACTGGAAATTAAAGGGAGAGGAAAAGGTCTCACACACACCATTATGAAAACAACCCCCCACCCCCTCCCCAGCTTTAGCACACAAAAAATAGAGAAAAAGAAAAGGGAACTTTTGAAAATAGATATTGTTTCACAAACGCAACAAGGAAACAATGAATGAGAGCTGGAATGCTCCTTCAAGAGCTGCAGTATGGACTGACAACCTTTTTATGATAAGTAAAGAAGTAATGCGTGTACAAAAATTGCTGAATACTTACAAATCTTTTCTAGAAATAAAAAGCTTGTGCAAAGATCAATAACTAATGTGCTAAAAATTTTTGCTGCTCTGCTTTCATTCATTTCTGTATCCTTTGGATATATGCATTTTAATCTTTGACAGTCTACTACAGCAAGACTGTTTTTCTTATCTATTTCCAGGCTACTTTTAAAAACTTTTACAGCAAACTGGAAGATGAACAGCACAGGCAAAAGGTGACCGCAAGCACAAAATCAAAGTGTGAATAATTAAAAACACTCACCCTAAATTTTGCGAAAAGCCCTCAGAATTGCAATACTAAAGGCGAATAGAGACGTTGCAATAAGATTGTAAAATCAGTTTTGTTTCCCAAAATCCAATTAAGCGTTGCTCTTTTTTTTTTTTTTTTTTTTAAATTTTCACCTTTACTGAAGACAGAGACAATAGTCCTATTACAGTTCAGCGTTTTGATAGGGCATGGTTTTGTCATGCTTGTATGATTTTATAAACCCTGAACAGAGAGATTTGAATTAAACAAACAAATAATTATTGATGTGATTATATATTTAAAAAATGCTGAAAATCCCAAAAGATACTGAGCAAACTATCATTCTCAATCAGATCACAAGATAATATAAGATGACTTTCTTTTTTCCTTTGTCTTTTTTTCTATTTTGCCATTTTGGATAAGAGTGGACAAAGTGGTCTCACAATTGATGCATTGCACTGTTTTGGCAATACATGATCTCAGAGGGCAAGAGATTACCAACATATTGCTTATTGTGACTACACTGGTGATTCCTGTTGATCTCCTGATGAACAACTCTCATCACTAGAATAGAACCCATAGGACAAGACGCTGCTGGCAAGACAATATAGAAATATCAACTGATGACACTTCTATTTCTGTCTGACTGTTTCAAGTATTATATTATACCCTCACCTAAAAGGAATATTTTGTAATGTTTAAAGGCTACCATAAAAAAACAAAAAACAAAACAAAACAAAACAAAAATAGTTATATATATAGAGATAACAAATTACTCACGAGAATTTTCCCACATAGGACAGTACGTGGAAGATAGTGGAGGTGGAGAAAAGTAGGACTAAGGCTGAGCCATAGATAAGTGCTGTGGTCAGGTGGAGACTGTTGACAGCTGTGGCTACCATGAAGACTAAAGCTGCAACACTTGGGGCAATCCAGGCCTTATTGGGACAACAAATTTCAATTCAATTTTACTTCAATTCAATTCAAATCAATATCATCTTTATTCACTGCTACAAAGTTGATCTATTCTTTGAAAATTGATAAATGGTATGTCATAATGTCATGGATTCAAGTGAATAAAATGGATGTACTAAACACCAACATCATGTATTACAAATAAATCAAAGTATTGAAATATACAGCTGAGATTTTTTCATAAGATCAAAGCTGCAGCTTTGTGTGGAAGGAGAAGTAGAAGAAAAATCAAATAGACTATACAAGATAGAAAGAATAGTATTCTTAACATTCATGAGCACTTGTCATTAAGAAGCCGAATAGCTAGTGCCATTACAAATGGATAACTGGGAGAGTATTCTGTATTGATAATACAGAAATTAAATAAAATCATTCTCATCTTTTTAAAGAACTCAAGTTCTAAATCACTCTCATCTTTTCAAAGAACTCAAGTTCTAAGCGGAGAACAAAAAATTTTTTGAACAGTTAATTGAGCTTCTCCCTCAATGATTGGGAAGAGGAGTAGGCCACTCTGTATTTTATTTGGCTGCAGCAAAGATGGTGACGGTGATCGGGTTGTTTTGATACATGCTAGAGTATGTGCCAATATTTGAATATTTGCATAGGTGAATGAATATTTTTAATATTATGGATGTGTAGCCAGATGGAAAATTGCCAGTAAATGAGGACAATCAGGCAAATTGGCCAATTTAATCAGACTGTCGTACACCGTTGCCCTGTGATAAATCAACTCATTGGTCTTTCTCGGTGAGCAGATACACCACCAAGGCAACAGCAACTGTTGTTTGGCTTAAAATCGAGCAATACCCCATGTGCATTGCTCATTATGCCAGACAAGATTAGATAAGGTGGACTGATCATCTGCCTGTCATCATTTTTTGTGATCCAGAGATTTTCCTAGCTCATTGGAGCTGGGTCCGGACACTGCTAAGATGGTATGAAGGGATACAAATAACAAAACAACTGTTGTACACAGAGATGGGGGGGGGTTAAATAGTGAAAAGGTTTTCCAAGACTCAGTTCACTATAAATTTTACTCCAGAGATATTATTATACAGCATCATAACATAACATAACATAACATAAAATACATAACATAACATAACATAACATACAATAGCATAACTTTACAATTCAAGTGTCATTTGATGAGCAACTTATATTTTAAATGGCAAATAATTCTTCAGTGTCAAACAAAAGCCATTATTAGAATCTTTAGTTTTATTCAGCCCATCAAATCAATCAATCATCGTTCATCTTTATCATTATGTTTTACAGATATTAAGACTGGTAAGACTATAAACAGTACTATATAGAGTGAGCATGGGTGTATTGAAACCAACCTTCTTTTAAGCTTCTAGTTAAAAAAACAAAAAACAAAAAACCTCTCCAGTAAACGTGGCTTTTTATCCCATCAAAAGATGTGTTTTTGTAAAGAGAGCTTGTCAATCAATTCCCTTTTGTGGGTAAAGGTAGTGGGCGTCCTATTGCATGCACTAATACCATGTGTTGTTTTCTTCCCATCATTTAAAAGACTGACCCCATGAGAGATGACGTTGGCCAAATGTTCCACATCAGTAGGCTGGTACTGAGTCCCTGGCGAAGGTGGTTTGTTCTTCAGTCTGGGAAAGAAATTTTAGGGACAGATTTATTATCTAATCATCAACATTTTGTCGCGTAAGACGGCAAGACTCCTGTAAGCATATGAAGCAAAGAGGAGCTGGCACTGGAAATAGATGAAAATAAACAGAAATAGTATAGGCACAGTGCCGAGGTGAGTCAAAGCCATAGAGAGAAAGGAGAAAAAAACAGGAAGTCATCGGAGGAGGGAATCGAACCCAGGACCTGCCACGGCACCGATTCACCTAGCCACTGCCAGAACAGACGGTTTACAAACTGAGCCATCCACCACTCAAGACTCCTCCCTGTAAACAAGAGAGTCATGTGTGTAAGTTACAGGAGAGTTGCAGCAAAGGTACGATTTGATATCGACACACAACTAAAAAGAAACAGATACATGGAACAATAAATTTTAAAATGCCTCGTATAAATAAATCAGAATGGTTGAAACCATACAAATCATGCCCAAAACTATTTCTTCCCTGTTTGTCTTTCATTTAGAAATATAAATCACAGTCCAATTCAGTTCATGTGTTGTTTTGTGCTTAACACAGACTGGTTCAAAACTTCATGTTTTTTTCATCTGACTGGTACCACTCTCTTTAGGCTTTTAAAGAAATTCTTATCTGTTTATGATGAAAGTCACAATAAGGACACCCTGTATTATAATAGCATGAGACCGAGAAAAAGACAGCTTGCTTGCTCACAAGAAATTACCAAGTCTACCAAAATTTCATAACAATTTTGCCTTGTTTGTTGCATCAGTGGAACATGCATTGTCCAAACAAAAGATAAATGAGTTTTTTGGTTTAGAAATAGCTTGGCTTGTCCCATTTCAATTTCAAAGAAAAAGTAAAAATCTGATTTCAGCATTCAAATTTGATTTGTGCCAAAATTTGTCTTACTTGTGTTGACATAAGCATTTTTTCAGGTAAAACCAGTGGAAAACCAGAGTGAGGATTTTTTGCCCCATTGTGTGGTAGGAAGAGTTTTACCATACATAAAACATACCTTGCCCAATCAGAGCTGGACACATTCTTGAGAAAACACAAGACCATGACAAAAATCCTCCACGAGACGAGTCAAAGTATGAATGAACATCCAGCAAGTCTGTGTACCTTGAAATGCGACAGTAGCGAAAGAATCATTTTTACTGAGAAATCTTTAACACGTTAAACATTTTAATCGAGTATAAAAGTGAATAAAACTCAAATCTGTTGAGGGACAGTAATTTGTACTTTAACTTCATTTGAAACACGTTTAATTCTAAATGTCTCACAGATTATAGAATTTAACCCAGGCAGGCTCATCATAATAACAGGTAAAGAAATTTAGAATGTAAAAACAGTACCTTTTGTTTTAATGCACTTTCGATGCAAACAGAGTCACTAAACCAAGAGCTCCTAACAGTTTGAAATAATTTCATCTCTCCATATTGTGATCTGAAATAAATAATATAAACTTTCGAACTATGTCTACAGATTTCAACCTAGATTAGAGTCTTCAAATGTCTACTACAGTAAGACAGTAATGACAATCAAGTCTTCAAAAAAATGTATTTGTACACCACACGTCTCTCCTCATGAGTTTACTCAAGAGTTATCAGGGAAATGTGTGTCAAGTTTACAATTACAACCTGGCGATATCTATTAAAACTGACATTGTGAATCCCATTTTATCTTATCAATATTACTTTTATCTTTATTTCAGTCACCCTCTTCCTATCTTCAGTGAAATTGTGTGTCATCTATGTTGTTGCAAAATTGCACACCCTGAACTGCAAGATCTGCAAAACTGCATGATTTCCTAGATTCTATGATTCTTCTATGACAACTCAGCATTGCATTTGAATCAGTTTGGAAAAAATGTTTATCAACATAAGTACTGTGGGTGGGTCCAAAACAAATATTGTCAACCAACTTCCGGTGTCCAGTATTGACCCCCTTTTCAACAATGATTTTCCCTTTGTAAATTCATAGATGATATCCAAAAAAGTAAGAATAATACCTTCAAATACACTTACATCAAAAGTTAAAACATTTCCAATCTCAATATCATCACCTTATGAATCACAAGTCGTGTTGTGACAGTGTTAATTTTATCTGTTGCCAGAAAGTTTTGAAACTAACTGAAAGAAGATTACTCTTGGGTGAGTGTGCGCAAACCTGACACTCGTTTTACAAAATCTGTGTGTATGAAAATTTGAAAAAATCACTTATTGAAAAAAAAAAAAAAAAAATGCAGTTGTTCTAAATAAATCACATACTTTTTGTCACGTGACAGATGGGCACTAATTAAAAAGCATTTGCTAGAATATTGTCCGGATAATTTTCACATTGATTAACTTAATTTTTGTGAGTGCATGAAAAATTCTAGCTTCAAAGAGACCATGTGCGTTCATTAACAAACAGTGTTGGTTCAGCCATGTTGAATGCGCCGGTTCCAACCCCCATATGACAATTTTACAAATCAATATTTTCCATTTTAATATCCATGGCCCTAAAACAATAATGCCTCTACTTACTTTAAAAACTTGCTTTTTCACTTTCCTGGTCAGGAAAAGACAATCTGAGAAAACAGGAACCAGAACACTATGAGAAATTTTGGAATCCTGCGGTTGATTTTAGACAGTGAGGTATTCCATATGAAAGGATTTCTGAAGCGGGGAGCAGTTTGTGATTAATGAAATAAACAAGGCTGTGTCTATTCAGACAGCGGGGAGCAGTTTTGATTAATGAAATAAACAAGGCTGTGTCTATTCAGACTGAGTCCAAATAAATTTTTGTCCATTTCAGACTCATGAAGACTGAATGAAATTTTTGTATATGAAACAAAATTCGAAATTTGGGTACTCTTTTTCGAGGTTCAGGAGGGCCCCTAAAATTATAATGTTTAACTCTTAAAATGCTGGGCTATTTTCCATGATTCCGGCATGCTAGACAGAGTTTTCATCTGTAACTAGTTCAAAAACATCCGCTAAACGGCACAGATTGAGGAGATTAAAATCATGTTTTGTAACATTCTAAAGAGGCAATAAAAACTGATTCTGTGAAGTTAATTTTGAATGTTTTGTTGTGTATAAATATAAAAGAGGCTGTTACTTGAAGTTCCTGTTGTAAAAAAAATTTTGAACCTCTGAATTGCTTGCGAAGTTGATTTAAAAAACATAATGTGCTAAGTATTATCCAAAACAAAAGGAACTTTGAATTTTATAAGTCCATCCAGGCATTTCATAATTGTGACACTTTTTCTCGCCAGAAGTGGGAGTTTCCCCATCAATAATTGTTTCAGTCACAACATTCATCACTACTATTGGAGCTAAAATCACAATCAGAGTTAACAAATTCACTGTCATCATAAAAACCCAACATATATTCAGCAGAGAAATGATTAGGAAGCACTGAAATTCTTTTATTTTGATTGTTATCTTTTTTTTTGTGTTTGATTCTCAAGATGTATTCATCTAAGAAAAAGACTACAAGATACTAGAAGGAGGACTAAACTCTCATACTGTATTCAGTACGAGAATATCTCATCTCAGCTCTATTAGTAGAGTTGCTGAATGGGTACATTCAATAACAGCTGAAGTAATCAATCTCATGAATGCGTTCCATGATGATTTTAAAAAAAAATTAAAGAAAGTAAACTAAATTCACTTAAAGTCAACCATTCAACAATACATCAAGCACTTAAAACCCATAGAAACTATATTCATGATAGCACATATTATCTCCCATATTTGTCATGAGATAGCATAGACTTTTTTTACAGCTATTTTTCATTCATTTTATTTTAAGAACCAAAGCGACTCCTATATATGATGAAACTAATATAGAGATTCCATTAACAGCAAGAATGAAGAATATTTCACACGCAGTAAAGTCAGTCTCAAACTGGTCTCCATTTTAAGCACAGCAGTGACCCTTTTAAGGATGGCATTAATGGTGCAGATTGGTATAAAGATGGTGACATATAAGAACCTCATAGTTAGGACCAAGATTAACATTACAAAGCTTATAAAAATTAACAAATCATACAATTGTTTATTCAAATTCACTTCCAGGAAGTGAAAATCATACCAAAAGCTGACACATAAAATTGGAATCTTATCACACAAAAAAACACCACAGAATTCAAACTGGCGCTATTTTCTTGCAAGAACTCTTGAAAAGTATTCTACATCTGTGCCACAGTATTCATAGAGGGATATAAAAAACTTGCGCTTTGTGTGAAACAGCGAAAAATTAAATTACAAGAACCATGGTCAAAGGTGACAGGGATGAAAAAATATTTGTTTTGGAGTGGTTATAGTACAAGTACAAATAACTAGTACTGGTTATTCATACAATTTTGTGGAGTAACTTCTCAATTCACGTAGTCTGTGTTTCTGTGTAACTACAAGAATAAATAAAAAGAAAACTTACAAAGTTGATCCTGTTGAACTTTTACGAGACAAAGTGGAAAAAACATCGGTCCCTATCTTAGTCATTACATTCATAGAAGGAAAATTACGTGGGATTATATACACAAACTGTTTCGCTCCCAAGTTAACGCCGCTGTAGACAAAACATTGGTGTGTTGGCATTGCAAGCATTGTGATACGGGTTTGATCCCCTGCAGGCTCTAAGATTTTTTTTTTTCTTTTCCTAACATATATCCCATTTTCAAATGCGTCCTGTCATCATTTAATTTTTTTTTTAAAAAGCTTCGCATTCCAAAACACATCTGACAGGACCATTTTCATTTGTTAATGACATATAAACGAAAGGCCACTTCAGCAAGTTCGGTGATTGTTCAGTCGTTTGCATTTACGCACGTTCGGCTCTTCAACATTCTCCTCCATTCAAATTCAACTGTGTTTTGTCTCTGGATCTTTTCTTTACCATTTTCTTCCAGTACTGGTGGACTGATCGTATGCCTGTCTTCATTTCTTGTGATCCAGAGTTTTTCCCAACTCCTTGGAGCTGGGTCCCGATACTGCTAAGGCAGTATGAAGGGACAAGGATAACAAAACAAAACTATTGTTGGAATAGCCACTACCAGTTATTCGTACAAAATGTGTGGATGATCGCTGCACAATAATTGTTCTAATAATGGTTAAATGGTGCCAAACTTCAGCTTTGTGCCTGCCTGTTTTCTTCTCGTATTTCTTCTTCTTCATAGACAAAGAGGGAGAAATGGCAGAGGAAAAGAGCTGATGGAAAGCAAACAATGTAATTGTACAAATAACTGGTACTGGTTATATCGTACTATTGTACTAATAACCGCATCTTTCTCTCTTGAGTTGGAAAAACGAGATTAATTTACAAAAAAATACATGAGTCAGAACGCAAATGTTACAGTGAGAGGATGTCTGAAGTAACTTCGTGTATAACTTAGTCTGATGTGTCAGAATAAACAAAAAATATTTAGTCAAACGGACTCATGAGTCTTAACAGCAGATCTATATAATGGATTTCAACAAAGTGCAAAGAGGTCTTGGTTGTGAAGCTCAGCCAACTTTTTATCTATTTATGATGAGGGAAATAAAGGTGCCCGACAAACAGAATTACGTCCAAAATAAAACTTTACTTATGTTTACCATGGTGGTTTCCAAACATCGTTGAAAATTTGACATCTCTAGAAAAAACAATGTTTTCCACTCCATACATTCCTCTATTTCGTTTCCAGGTAAGCCATTATTATGTCGAAATGATTCTTTGCAATGATAGAGTAGAGACCAGTGTATTCACTACTGTCTGCGCGACCGGCTTGTTGCTGGTGCACCGTCAAGAGGAATGAGTTGTCATAGGTTTTGTTTTCTTTTATTTTGCTTTTAAAGTAACAACACTAATTTTTCATTTTTAAACTTTCAGATCCTTTCCAAATCTTGCATAGGAAAATCTTCAAGATATTATGGAACTAGCACATACCAAATAATACCATTCTTGGTTAGTTTTCATGATTCGCATCCACAGAGGAGAACTGACAGAACAAAACTCTGCTGATGTTGCTGGCTTGCCATGGCCGCTTAATCTGAGCGCCAGCCACGGCTTTTCTCTTCTCAACATCTGAAGTACCTCCACCATCCATCTGCTCTAAGATAAGTGAATCTCTCCACCTTTTATTTCACTCTCTCCGACATCCAGCTTTTCGTCATTCTTGCTGCTTCTTTCATGGTCTTAATCGACCTCTTGTTCATTTCCCCTTGATGAAACCGGATGTTTAAAAAAAAAAATTCTTATCCCCTATTCTCCATATATGCACAGAAAACATAATATATTTATTATATCTTTACTGATGTCTAACCGCGGGTTTACCATAACTGTCTAGCACTCTTTCCAATGTTTATTTTCGCTTAAACTGCCGCTCAACATCACAATTTTGAGTTATTTTGTAAACTTAATTATTCTTTCGTTACATACACTTTTTTATAATGTCTCTGTGACGTCCGCGCTTTCTGTTTATATATTCTTGTTCATTTCTGTCAAAGGACCAGGACCGAGAGGACCAGCAGAGCCAGGAGGAGCCGCAGACTCTCTAGGACCACCAGCAGTACCAGCCGGACTAGCGGGTACCAGGAGGACCAGCGGGGCCAAGAGGACCAGCAGTACCAGCGGGACCAGCGGGACCAGCGGGGACCAGGAGGATCAGCGGGGCCAAGAGGACCAGCGAGGCCAAGAGGACCAGCAGTACCAGCGGGACCAGCGGGGAACAGGAGGACGAGCGAGACAAGGAGGACCAACGGGACAAGGAGGATCAGCGGGACCAGGAGGACCAGCGGGACAAGGAGGACCAGCGGGGCCAGGAGGACCAGTGGGACAAGGAGGACCAGCGGGACCAGGAGGACCAGCGTGACAAGGAGGACCAGCAGGGCCAGGAGGATCAGCGGGGCCAGGAGGACCAGCGGGACAAGGAGGATCAGCGGGGCCAGGAGGACCAGCGGGACAAGGAGGACCAGCAGGGCCAGGAGGATCAGCGGGGTCAGGAGGACCAGCGGGAAAAGGAGGACCAGCGGGACCAAGAGGACCAGCAGAACAAACAGGACCAGCTGCGCCAGGAGGACCAGCGGACCAAGAGGACCAGCGGGACCAGGGGTACCAGCGGGGCCAGGAGGACCAGCGGGACAAGGAGGACCAGCGGGACCAGGAGGACCAGCGGGACAAGGAGGACCAGCAGGGCCAGGTGGATCAGCGGGGCCAGGAGGACCAGCGGGACAAGGATGACCAGCGGGAACAAGAGGACCAGCAGGACAAACAGGACCAGCTGCGCCAGGAGCACCAGCGGGGCCAAGAGGACCAGCGGGACAAGGAGGACCAGCGGGACAAGGAGGACCAGCGGGACAAACGGGACCAGCAGGACCAGGAGGACCAGCAGGATGAGGAGCACCTGCAGAACCAACAGGACCGGGAAGACCAACGGGATTAGAGGGGCCAGCGAGACCATCAGTACCAATAGGACTAGGAGGACCAGTAGGAGGCCAACTGGACAAGTTGGACCGGGAGGAACAACAGGGCCGGGAGGACCAAAAAGACCAGCAATACCAGCATAACTCGGAGGACCAGCGGGACCTGGAAGACAATCAGGACTAGCAGAACTTGGAACTCTAGCAAAACAACAGAACTAGGAAGGCCAGCAAGACCAGTAGAAACTGAAGGACCAGCAAAACCCTGAGTAGTACACGTGGGACCAGTGGGACCAGGACCAAGAGGAGCAACACGATCAGCAGCACTAGCACCAGCAGGACCGGGAAGACCAGCAAGACCGATAGAACCTGGAGGACCAGCAGGACTAGCAGAACTTGGAACACTAGCAAAACAGCAGCACTTGGAGGACCAGCAAGACCAGCAGAACCTAGGCCTAGAGAACCAGCAGGACCGTGAGCACCAGCAGGACCGTGAGAACCAGAGAGAGCAATAAGATCAGCAGGACTAGAAGAACCAGCAGGATCAGTAATACCGGGAGGACTGGCAGCGCCGGGAGGGCAAGCGGTATCGGGAGGACAAGCAGGACCAAGAGGACTGGGAAGGCTAGCAGGACCAGCAGGCTTGCAGGACAAGAGCCAGGAGTACCAGCAGGACCAGGATGACCAGAAAGACTAGCAAGACCAACAGGACCAGAAGGACCAACAGAGCAGCGGGACCAGCAAAACGTAAAGGACCAGGATTAATATGACTGGCAGGCCCACCTGGACAGGGAGGACCAACAGGACAAGGATGACCAGCAGGACCAGGAGGATTAGGATGACCAACAGAGCCAGGAGGACCAGGAGGATTAGTATGACCAGTAGGCCTAGTTGGACAAGGAGGACCAACAGAGTCAGGAGGACCAGGGGTATTAGTATGACCAGTAGGCCTAGTTGGACAAGGAGGACCAACAGAGTCAGGAGGACCAGGGGTATTAGGATGACCAACAGGCCCAGCTGAACAAGGAGGACCAACAGAACCAGGAGGACCAGGATGATTAGGATGACTATTAGGCCTAGCTGGACAAGGAGGACCAACTGGACCAAGAGGACCAGGAGTACCAGGAGGACCAGGAAGATTAGGATGACCAGCAGGACCAGGAGGACCAGGGGGTTAGAATGACCAGCAGGCCCAGCTGGACAAGGAGGACCAGCTGGACAAGGAGGACCAGGAGGACCAAGGGGGGGGGGGGTAGGATGACCAGCAGGACCAGCTGGACAAGGAGGACCAGAAGGATTAGGATGACCAGCAGGACTAGGAGAACCATCAGGAAAAGGAGGACCAGGAGGACCAGGGGCGTAGGATGACCATCAGGCCCAACTGGACAAGGAGGACCAATAGGACAAGGAGGACCAGAAGGACCAGGGGGGTTTAGGATGACCTGCAGGACCAGCTGGACAAAGAGGACCAGGAGGATTAGGATGACCAGCAGGCCCAGCTGGACAAGGAGGAACAGGAGGATTTGGAAAACAAGGAGGCCCAGCTGGACAAGAAGGACCAACAGGACCAGGAGGACCAGGAGGATTAGGATGACCAGCAGGCCCAGCTGAACAAGGAGGACCAACAGGACCAGGAGGACCAGGAGGATTAGGATGACCAGCAGGCCCAGCTGGACAAGGAGGACCAACAAGACAAGAAGGATCAGGAGGATTAGGATGACCAGCAGGCCCAGCTGGATAAGGAGGACCAACAGGACAAGGAGGACCGGGGGGGGGGGGGGTAAGGATGACCAGCAGGCACAGTTGGACAAGAAGGACCAACAGAACCAGGATCACTAGGAGGATAAGGATGACCTGCAGGCCCAGCTGGACAAGAAAGACCAACAGGACCAGGAGGATTAGAATGACCAGGAGGATTAGAATGACTAGCAGGCCCAGCTCACGATTTGTGTGCCCAAGATCTTTGTACTGTGACCAGTTTTTCCTTATGTCTGTCTGTGTCTGTAGTGTAGGCTTTAATAAGCTACCTTTCTCTTTCATGTTTTCCCGTTGCTATTTTCTTCGATGAGGATAATCCTGGGTAGGCTGTGATCTCCCGGAGACGTGACCTACCAGCTCATTCTAAATAGCCGGAAAGTACCACAGATTCCCGGGGATGCGACATACCAGCTCGTTCTGCCTCGTTGCCGGAAACCGAATACGACCCCACAGCCGAATGGCAAACAGAATGGCAAAAGGGGTTGCCGAGTGGCGGAGAATTTATCCACGAAAGAGTAGGAACAAAACTCTGGACCATGACAAACAGACTACGCAGCCGTCAAACGCGTACGTCAGATTTGTTATTCCGAATGTCAAAGACACAGACGCCTCTCTGTCCGCAATGCCATAAGGAAGTCCAGACGACCGACCACCTTGTCCTAGACTGCGAGGTGACGAGGTTCGAGGGCGGTTATGAAGTAATTCATAACGTCACTCAGTCCTACAAAGACTGGGTGGATACACACGGGATTCAGGTGTGACGAGAGACCGGGAATAACGGTCCCCGATCAGTCTCTCGAGTCAAACCAGGTAGGTAGCTCGTTCTAAAATAGCCGGAAAGTACCACATAGATACTGAGATGGAACTCCCACTTTTTTTTAGCTTACATTTAGAGTTTTTGGCGTGTGCCCCCCCAAAAAAAAAAAAAAAAAAAATGAAATAAAATAAAAAAATAAATAAATAAATAAATAAATAAAAATAAAAAATAAAAAAAATAAATAAACAAGCTCTATACTGACAGCCCCAAACTGTCACGTGCCGTGTACAAAGAAAGAAAATAGCACATGGCCAGATATGATGATAATGATAATACTACATTTTGTTTTTTCAACAGCACTGATTTGTGTGTGTGTGTGTGTGTGTGTTTGTGTATTTTGTCTGTTTGTTTTGTTTTATTTTGTCTTTGTTTGTTCGTTTGTTTGTTGTTTGTTTGCTTGTTCTGTTTTGTTTTTTTGCTTTGTTTTTTTGTTGTTGTTGTTTTGTTTTTGTTTTGTTTTTTTTTGGGGGGGTGGGGGCATTTTTCCCATCCTTCTTATTTTACCTTTTTATTTTTCTGATTCGATTCTAAAGTCGTCTTTCTCTGTCTCAAAAATGAAGAGAGGGAGGGAGAGAGAGAGAGAGAGAGAGAGAGAGAGAGAGAGAGAGAGAGAGAGAGAGAGAGAGAGAGAGAGA
>JBCIKM010102998.1:0-14396 GCA_039654465.1 Melibe viridis | reverse complement strand
TCGATCGGCCGGCGACACGTTTATCAAAATCTCTATTGGCCGGCATGCCGGCCCCAGCCGGCGAACTTTCACCCATGAGAGAGAGTAAATTGTAGGTGATGGTAGGAATAAAAAATGTCAAACTGGAAAAAAAAAAAAATGTTTTTTTAAATCCTGCAACAAAAGATTCCAGCCCTTTTAAACACTGAAAAGATTGTTTCAAGACCATGGGTGGAACGAATCCTTGAATAACAGCCTTAACTTAAGATGCATAATTAAAATACATAGGGGGCTGTCAAGCCACTGTGAGCCATACTGCCCCGCTTGTCAAGGGCTGTTGTCATCAAACCATGAAATCTTTTCAACCCTGCCCCATTACAAGCATATTATCAATTTGTTTGACCTTTCTGTTGCAACAGCCCAGAGCCTCTGTTCTACAACAATCAAACCGAGACCCACAGACACATGGTATATCCATGCTAATCCACAAGAAGCACATAACACACATAAAACTAGCAGGAGGTGTAGAAGGAATTTGATCAAAACATAAGTAGAAAAACTGGATGGCTGTGGCATAGATGGTGCCAGCCCACCTGGTCACCAATCCACTCACCTCGTCAGGCCTCCCGTCAGAATCCACTGTCTCCGTGTAGGGCTTCTTCTTGATGCGATTCAAGTCCTGTGAACCATCCATAGTATAAGTTAACAATACTAACCCATACCTGCCATAAGAAAATCTTGAATGTCTCAATTTTTTTCATGAATTTTGGACAAATCATGATTACTTAATTAAATTTGTCCTGGTAAATTCACAAATTTTCATTCTACCCAATGGTCAGTGATGATTTTATGCAAAAAAAAAAATTATAAGACAAAGCCATGATTTACAAGCATCTTCAGCTCCCAGTAAATCAAAAAGAGTGATACTTTTTATAATATCGACAGTACCGTAACATTCTTAAAACAAATACTTGTTAATTTCGTACTGCTACTCCAGTATTTACTATATTATCAATTGTTACTGCACAGTGCTCTACCGATGCCGATTAACTTCCTGTCTAAATCAAAACAAGGTAAAATTCGGAGTTCTTGGCTACCACAAGAAAAGATTGTGTCTTTCCTTGTCTGTGATTAATGTTGTAAATAGCGGTTTCAAGCTGCACAAATTTGAGCTGTATTTTCCATTTCCTTTGTCAGCATTTTAAAATCTTACTCAGAATTTAAGAAAAAATTATTTATCATTTCAGTAATAAACATGTGGAATCTTTTAAACTGTTGTCAAGCAGCCTTGATTACTGTACTATTAAAATCGAATGAAATTCCACAGTAAAACACGAAATGATAGGCCTGTAGTTTAAAATTATTGGATTCAAAGGTTTTGAACTAAAAAGGTCGGCCTCTAGACCCTTTTTTAAAATAAGGAACTAGTGGAAATGAAACAAATTTCAAAAAAGAAAGAGGCTTTTGGGGATCTAAGAAGAGACACAATACAAGGCTACCTGCCTATCAAAATTGTCGTTAAATGATGTGACAGCTTTAATCTATTATTTTTCCAAAGACACTTGTTGAGCTTTTATAGCCTTTATTTAGAACTATCTCCGCTGAATTAAAATGTGTCATATAATTTTAAATAGTGGGAACAAAGAAAGATCATTGATAGAAAGTTGGGGTTACCATTGGAGTCACAGGATGAGAATTAGAAGAATGAAAAAGATTCAATGAAGATAACCAATAATTGGCATTTTAATTTCACTGACATGCAATATTACACCAGATCTAAGCTTTTTAGGGATTTCCAATTGTTGAACTGTGCAAAAAATAGTTGTAAATAAATAATCCAGCTAATCAGATCAAATGGCACAGTCAGGTGCCTATGGTTTAAATATGCATAAGTGATCTAATAACTTAATATCATAATATTAATAAATGGCTTTTAGAAAATACTTTTACCCACTGGGATGGGCTCTAAGCACTTTACATGGAATAAATTACAAACCCAATTACTCTCTTAAGTAGGATACCAGCAAGTTTTTCACTGATATCTCAACAACAACAAAATAACCAACTCAACAATTACTTGTTTTTAGTCCTTACGGAAGTTTACATACTCCTACCACGGTATATTATTCTTGATAACTGGGAGGGAGGGAGATAAAGAGGGATAGAGAGAGAGAGAGAGAGAGAGAGAGGGGGGGGGGGGAGGGATGAAGTTGTCACAGACCTCATGCAGTCCATCCAACAAGAAAGCCATAAACTCATGGGCGTCATGCTGAGCAAAGCCAAAGAATTGTGGGTTCTTCTTGGAGATGAGATCCTGGGGAGGGTAGAGATGAGCAGGGATACTCAGATTATGTTTAGTACAAGAATCAAGGAACACAACAGCATCATCATGGCTTCATATTATCAGAGGTGTGTTAAAACAAAAGAACAATACTACAATTTTATATGGCTCTTAGATTTATACAATGAGTTGATAGAGTATTGCTTGTTTGTTTATTTGTGGTTGTAAGGCACCACGACACCCGAGAAGAGAGAAACGAAAAACCAACAAAAGGAAAAGGGCAAGAAAAGAGTAAAACACAAGTTTTGTAAACAGACCAGGATATAACTAGCAGAATGGATTGCCTTGAGTAACCATCGATCAATAGTGATGCATAACAATTCACATGCACTCAAGATAGGCTGCAGCAAGGATCACAATCTCACAAAGAGAGAAATTATACAAAGACAAATGAACAAAGGCAGGGATGGAGACAGTGACAGAGAGACAGATTAACAGGAACATAAGAAAATGCAATACATAAATAACACCCATTTCCAATTGACAAACACTAAAATCTATGGTCAGTCGAACCTTGAGTTTACGTGGCTCCCAGCAGTGACGTCGACAGGACCACAGGGAGCGTAGCAAGAGGCCAAAAGTCACGGCCAGCTGACCCTTCATACCCAGAGGGTTATCCTCGTTGATCTCCTGCTGGAAACGACCATCTGGAACACACACACACATATAAAACTATGTAATAGGGATATACATGAAAAGGTTCAAGCGAAGAGCATTCATAGATTAACACAGACACGTATGATTTAATAATGTTTTGAATGACACACAGACTGACATGATACACATTCTAGTATTTTGATTGAATGCCTTTACACCAAATACAGCTTGAAGAAAAATCTCTCTGAACAAAACTCAAATTAAAGCAAGCATTATATTTTCTGAAGGCACCTTTGCCTTAACAGGTAAGAGTTAAATCTAAATGATGAATCATTACATGTCAGTTTGTCCACAATCAAACAATCTTTAATTTCATATAGTCAGTTCCACCAAAAAAAAAAAAAAGAAGAAAAAAAAAGCTTTTTTTTTCACATACTTTTTTTTTTGTTTCTGAATGGATCATATTCAAATTTTGTATTAGACAAATTTGTCTCTTTTGAATACTAATTTTCAATCAGATATGTTATAGCTAAATAGGTTACTACAAGACAGACAATTTCCTTCAACTTTCTTCAAATATCATTTTAAAATCAGTAGAACTAAACAAGTGCCACTGTTGTGTGCATTCATTAGCAATAATTCGATGTGCTTTATAATGAAGAAAAAGTAATTTGACAACATTAATTTCAGACCGCAAACTAATGTAAACCTGCGGATACACTGCACCTCTTTGTGCATTAAATATGAAGACAAGAAGAAAACCGGTAAAAAAGTCAACAGATATCGCTAGACTTAAAGCCGCATGCAAATTTTCAAAACAAAACATTCATGGACATTAAGAAGAAAGTGACTACCAGAACAGCCTTTCTAAGCATACCAAAGCCTATGACTCACCAAGGAAGTAGTCTCGGAACTCGCGGCTGTTGGCCAGGACCTGGACCACGCAGTTCATGAAGCAGGTGTTGCCCAGATTGGCCAGGCCTGCATAGCCTGGAGAAACCACCTGGTCACTGTCCTCCCCACACTGCTTGGTCAGCGGCAGCACTTTGGCCATCGGCTTCTGGGAAGGAAAAGATTGAAGGATTGAACGTCGTATTATCATGATGCCAGTAGGACGTGTGAGGGTGTCTCTAAGTTTTATAGTTCACATAACATACACTTTTTGCACACAAACCTTAAGACTAGACTTAGTGTAAAAGGTCCACAAATCACTGGAATTATACATGGTTCCCTTAAGCAAGACTTTTTTTTTATATTTTTAATCTTTTTGTTTTCCAAGGTAGGGTCAAAAAATCACTGGAAACAGACATGGTTCTCTTTAGCTAGACTTTTTTTTAGGTATATTTCGAATCTTTTTTTTTTTTTAACAGGTGGATTGAACCAAGAAGGATGTGTCAAACTCAACAGAGAGAATACAATACAAAAAGACATGAAAATGGGTTGTTTTTTTTCCTTACAGTCCCTTCCTGAAAGGTCTGGTGACTTCTGAGCCTTAAGTTCTCAGAAAAAGCAGAAAGCGGAGCATCCCCACTGGCTTGGCCAGCATCATAGAGGCCTGACACTCTCCCGTGTTCTTGCTTGTCCTTCAAGTCGATGTCTTTAAAATCATCATGATGGAATACTGAGGAGGTTTCATTGCATTTGTTTGTTTCACTGGATTCAACAGATCTTTGAGGGTTGCCGAGTGGAATGGCGGAAGATGAAGAGGGATGTGAAGATGATATGGATGATGATGTGAGTGATGAGGTGGAGGAGGAGGAGGCAGTGGAAGATGATGGAGCTGTTGCAGTCTTTCCAGCTGTGGCAGCAAGGGGCATCCAGGTGTTGGTAGTGGAGGTTTCTTGTTCTGAGAATCGAGAGACACATACATGTGATACATATGTAGAGGTAGTAAAACAAAAGACAGCAGTCTCAACTAATCCCAGCCAGAAAATAAGATCGCATTTTGTCATATTTTTTTACCCTTTAAAGTTGCAGTAATTTTTAAGAAGATAAAAATCATTCATGCTTTAACTTTTTCCCTTATAACTTCTTGCTCCTGAAATAATTTAAAAAATAGCAAGTTTGTACAGAGTTGATTGACAGACTCAAGACAGTCAATTAACATTGTCATCAGTAAAACATGTGATACTGAGATGCAAACGGAAGGCAATACTTATTTGAGTTCTCAAAGAAATAAGTGTATAAACTAATGACTCTTTCAAAGAGAAAAAAGTGTATAAACTATTGACTCCTTTAATTTCATAAAAAATCATCGCTGTCCAGGAAAACTGTAGATTGTTAAAGTGATTACTTTTCAGGAGGAGCATAAAAACATTTTTATTTTAACTGATACAATCACAAACTGCATATTTTAAATGTCAAATAAAGGAAAATGAAAACAGATATTCCTACAGCACGAAGCTAGTTAGAACCGCAAGGGGAAATAATTGCAGTAAGGCGAATAAATTTTTTTTCGAAAAACTAACATACTAGTCTTCCTGGACTGCGACGAAATAAATAAAATATTAAAATCTTGAGGTGAAAAGTTAAGAACGGTTAAAAATGCTATAGGATCTGATGATGAATCTTCTCTTATTAGGCTGACAAAGCCAAATGTTCATGAGAGATGCTGCAGTCTGTTCAGCTCTTTCAACATTCTCAAGAACAATTTAGCACTGTATGCAGTGGCTATCTCATCAGGCAGACTATTCCAAATTTTGCTAGCTTGTGGAAAAAAGCTGTTTTGAATATATACCATGTGCAATCTTTCCACACACGGTGCCAAGATGAGTGAAAGAAGAAAGGAAAAAAACAGAAAGGTAAAGTCTCTCCTCGGACAACTTCCAACCAATCTGTTTTTGTCTTTTCTTTCTATAGCATTGACTCACCTCAACACTGAGTCTATACCATTTCCTCTTACTGTAATCTATTTCTATTGCCAGCTCCTACTCTATTCTTCAGTACTTAATCAAAGGAAATTGAAATTGTTAAAGTTGTTTCTTTTCTTGATGCTAAACTGACCTTTGCGCACTGGAGCTTCCAGGGAGACCCAGCGGTCGGCAGACACCTTGTGCAAGGTCACCTCAATGACTGTAGCCTTGACCTTGAAGCTGCAAGCCTCCGTCTGGATTTCACCCCTGCAACAAAAGCAAAGCACAAACACATATATAAACACTTTAAAGGTCACTTAGGGAGCCTACTCAAATCAAAAGGCCACACAGACTACTCAGCACCTCTAAACAACAACACATCATACCAAACCTCTCAGTGACATATGGAGGAAACAAAAAAAAAAGTAATATTTTTTCATATTTGAAATGTGAGATATCAAAGAAAAAAAAGTGTATAAATTCTTATGTTATTGTTATCTCAACGACAAAGGAAAAGGACTATTTTAGTGACATCACTCATTCATGAAATATTTAAGTGTGGGAAAAATATAAGCCCTGAAGATGATGGTCAAAAGGTTAACGTCATTCTTCTTTCTGTAATAGAATTTCAATATGTTTTGAAGATGAATTGAAAGTGAAATTCACATTGTCCATTTTTCTATATCGAAAAGTTTGCTTTCCTTTTTTTTGACCTGTGCTCTTTTTTGACCATGTGAGGTGATTTTCATGAGACCTTTCCAGCCATTCTGTGTAGGTACTGTTTGCTGTTGTCTCCATTTGCTTTCCGTTTTATGAATACAAAGTGTTTTTCTTTTCTGTAATTCCATTCTGCCTCAGTCTTCCTCCACAAGGAGCCTCATGTTTTTCATAATACAAGTCACTGCTGCTGCTGCTGCTACTAATAATGACAATAATAATAATGTGTAATCTATATTGCACAAAAATCCATTACGAATGCTTAACAGTACATTACAAAACGCAAACTAATTTTGAAACAACATCATTCAGAGATCAAAATAAAGCAAAGTACTATTACTCTGAGTCTGAGGTAAAAACAAATCCCACCATCATATACTTATCATTGACACAATGAAGCCATCTTGATCACAGCTTGACTCACCGTGTTTGGACAGCCCAAGAAAAGACAGTTTCTGAGGACGTCCCTTCATGGAGTTTGAGGAACCTCAGCTCACTGCAAAACATAGAAATCTGATTCCATCAGCTACATTTATCTCTATTTAATCAACCAAAACAATTTATATACACTTAATAAAGTTTCATGAGAGACGAATTATTTGCCTGTCACAAACTTGGTAAAAGATATCTTTATATTTGTTTTCAATAAAGGTATTTGACAGGTAGAGAGCTTGGTCATCACCCATTCATTCACAGGCACTCGACTCTACGACACCAGCAAGGCTGAAGGGTTCCCAGTGAAATACGATGAAGATATGACCTTCACTTTTCAAACATACTGTTTGACAGTAATAATAGTCAAATTTAAAGGCAAGGCCATCATGAGATAGGAAGACTAGTCTTGGAATATGGACATGGTATTAAAACTCTTTCAAAATTGGTTCCCTCATGAACATCAGTCACTTTTAAACAATTAACATCAGTGACGATGTTTCGTTACCTTTAGATACCTGGACCAAGTGCTCAAACAATACATAAAATAGATCCTCTCATGCCATTACACAAAATCACCGAAGGTAAACAATAATGGTCAATATTTCAAAATTTGTTCAATTTCTTTTTTCATTTGACCTTCTTATTAGATCCAACACTATCTTCAGAATCTAAACCATGCCAATTCTCTTTTGAAAGCAAAACAGTAGGGTCAGAATTTATTTACCAAAAGAGGTGCCTAAGTTAATTTTTTAGAGTATGGGAATTTGTAAGTTTCTATTTCTTGTCCCATAGGCTAGTATGTCAATAAAAAAACAAAAAACAAAAAAAAACAGAATGCTTGAGATTATTCACAATTTATGTATGGACATACTCTGGGAATCAATTGGAAATTGGCCACCCAGGACCAAAAACAAGATTAAATTAGATCAAATGAAATTAAATATAGTATTTATATAGCTCTTATCCATGGTCATTTACAATACCATTTCCCTGGCATACAAAGAACATATATGACGAGGCGCCAATTAGGAGTGATATAATTTTTCAGAGAGAGATTGTCTACATCCAGAGGGACCTCCGAGTTTTACGTCCATATCTAGTAGGATAAGGTAAATGTGGCAAAGTTCCTTACCCAAGGGCACAACGCAATGACGTGGGCAAGAATAGAACACACGTTCTTCAACATTGGAGTTTGACACCTCACTGACTGAGCTACTGAACCCCTACGCTTTATTCAATTCAAGAAAAAATTGCCTCTCACCTGGTGCAGAACCTGAGCACAAAGCCATGCCTGTCAAACTGCATCTTGACGTCGTCTTTGTTGCTGCATTTGGTGAAGACTTGCAGCGTCAGCATGTTACCCTGGAGGGCACAAAGGAAAGACAAGGATGGGAGAATTACAATGTATTGAAAGACTAAGGAGACAAGGGTGGGAAAATTACAATATGTTGAAAGACTGAGGAGACAATCTCACATATACAAACACACACACAGGAAGGGAAGGAGGGTGAGAAGGAGTAAAGGGAGGAGGGGAAGAGAGAGAGCGAGAGGAAGAGAGGGAGGAAGGGAGAAAAAGACTCCCATAAGATCAAAAGACCAATATTTTCTTATTTAAAATTTCACTTACTCTTTCAAAAAAGTCATGCTTCAGATGATCCAAATGGTAGACAGGCTCTGTGGTAGGATAAAATGGGAGAGGAAAGATAGCTGTGAGTTTCAATCTCAGTTCTGATATAATATAGTAGATAACTCTATCACTTCTTTTAAAATCTTTTTCTAACTAGGCTCAGTGTCCCAGCTAAGAGTTCTCTTGTAATGGGAATAGGAGCCAGTTTTAGTAATAAGCGTTAGAATAAAAATACAAAGGTATCACTTTACTATGGTCTATTAATTAGATACGGTTTCAATTTCAATTCCAATTAAAAAGCAATTTGCTTATTTTGAAAAACAAATACCCAGATATCAATCACTATTGTAGTTGAAATGAAATCTGCCAAGACTGTGAGATTGTGCTGAAGGCTTGGTATTGGATTTTAACCCTTCCGATCATGAATTTTTGTATGATTTTGAGCAATATGAGGGAGTTACTACTACTAATTTAATATGTTGTAGTGACAAATAATGCTTGTTAACTCTATAAGAAAAGCCCTAGCAATCATCACCCTTGATAGAATAAGATGAAGAAGATCGAGCAAGTCCATCTCGAGCTTTGTCTTAGAGCAAAGACAGGGAAGACTGAATACATGAACTTAGGGAAAGCTTTGAATGGAAAAATGAAACAAAAAATTGCACTTGCTAATCAGTTACAGAGAGGATGTAGAAAGAAGAAAACAACTCTCCACACAGGCACTTAAAAAGTCAAATAACATTTGGTTCCCACAAAAAAAGCTGAAAAACAACAAAAATCAAATTATATGAGACCTTGGGTCCTGACTCACACCAAAGAAAAAAAGTCTTGACACCTTCCATCGCAAACAGTTCCCTAAAATTCTTAACATCAAATAACCAGTCAAAATTATAAATCAAATTCTTTACAAAAAAATGCTAGGAAAAACCATTTGTCCCTCATTATTATGGAAAGTGGATAGTGTCCTTTAGGACATTTAAGAAGGGACAAAGGAATCCTAGTAAACATAGCAAAAGAATAACACAACCTGTAGTAACAGGGAATTCGTCTGGGAAACGAATCTCGCAAACCTTGATGAGCTAAAATCTCTAGTCTCCAAAAGAAGTCAAAAGACATCCCTCACAGAAAGAACTGTGGGAGCAGCAGATGCATCATAATCAGAGGATTAGGATGTGGGTAGCCTTCAATCAAGTCATTCACTTACTCTCTTCCTTCTCCTCATCCTTTGACAGATTTCCCTGCATGAATGGGTCGTTGCTTCTGACATCATGACCTATATTCTTTACAGCCAATTTGTTCTCTTTCCTCTCCATGCTAGCTATTTGGTTTGCCTCTCTCTGGTCTGGGCTGTGCTCAGTCATGGCGTTGTTGGGCTTGGCACTTGCCTGTCACGAGACATTTCACACATTTTAAAATATAAATGGTGTCAGGGCCCCAACATCATAAGGTTTTGGTCACAACCCATCATAGGCATATAGTGCCCAGGGTATCCGACCAATCAAATAACGAAGTAGGGACATGTGGGGGCAAAGACTGGTATTAAAGCCAGGGGTCAATATTCTTTTTTAAAAAAAGACTAGCAACATGTTTGAAAGGAAATTATCAATTGGACTAACATAATTCTTCAGTAGTATATGCTGCTGATGTTTATCATATCTTGTCTTATTATAATTAATTGATTGTGCAAAAACTTTTTCATATCAAAATGCAAAATAGGGACAGTCCCAACAAAATAGGGATGGTTGGTAACACTGAGTGCCACACGATAGAGTTAGTATGGTGGGCTATCATATTCATATCGATAGAAATGACTAGTAAGATGGCTCATTAGTAAGGCATCAGACTCCACCGCTGAAGAGTGAGGGTTCAATTCCTATCCGCATAATCACATTATGTCTTTGGATAGCACTTTACTGCACTTACCTCATCAGAGGTATATGTAAAGTTCGGAGGTGTCCCTGGTTGTCTCTCTGTCCAAAAATGTTAAAACGCCTAAAAGGCTGCTTGTATTGTCATATTTATTGTATGTTCGTTGTCTGCCTGGGATATGCTATTGCAAACGTGCTTAGAGTATGGTGATGATTGTGGATACGCACTATAAACTATATATTGTTGGTACTTAAACAAAAAAACTTGTAAAACAAAATGAAAAAATGTTCCTGCATTTGTCAACCTTTCAATATGAAAAAGTTGTGTATGACAAATTTCTAACTAGTTAAAAACCCTCAAACTCAACAATTTTCCATTACCTCAACCTATTGGAGATGGAATAAAGCTCTGATGTCCCTATGGTTGTAGACAACATTGTCCCTCTATCCAAAATATTGTAACACACTCAACAGGCAGCTTGAATCGTCATATGTGTTATGTGTTCGTTGTCTCCTGCCGGGTGATTATCTGATATGTACTATATAAATGTTTTGTTTAGTTTTGTTATCCACAGTCCTTCATATCATGTTAGCAGTGTTAGGACCTAGCTCCAAGGAGCTGGGAAAGCCTCTGAATCACAAGAAATGAAGACAAGCAAATAATCAGTCCACAGTATCTTAAATTGCGTGGCATAATGATCAATACATATGGGATATTACCCAATCTTCTGCCAGACAATAGCTGCTGTTGCTTTGGTGGAATCTGCTCAATGAAAAAGACTAATGAGCTGATTTACCACAATGCGAGCTATTTAAATATCCATATATTAAATGAGCAACAATTTTAATTTTGCACATTTAATCATATGTGTCGATCCCCCCCCCCCCTTCTGGTGGAAATCCAACATTGATGAAATAATAAGGCTCTTCCTATGATATTCTGATATTGTGTTTTTAATTTACCAGTTTCCTTCCAAGTTGGATGACCACATATTATTTAATTATAAAGTGCCATTAACTCTCACCTCTAGACAAGGCCACAAGCCTGGTTTATTTTTGACCACCTGAATACTTGCATTGCCTTTCTTGATTTCTACTTTGCTTTTCTCCTTGACAATTGCATCATAGAAATGTATCACATGCTTTTCATCCTCTGAGGAAAAAAATTATAAATAATTTCTTCTTGATAAGTGATAAGGATTTAACCAGATTTTAGTTCGCAATGAAACTGAAACAAAACTTTCATCACATTACTTTAAAACCCTTTCCACTTTATAGGGCTGATGTTTCTGCAAAGTCCAAGTCAGCCAATGATTATAAACATTTTATGATACCTGGATTTATCATGATGGTGACATTATCATGTAAAACTCTCTTTTCTGACAGTACCTACCAAAAATGTATGAAATCCTTTGTAGTGTTTTTGGAAAGTGAAAAAAAGTCAAGGGTCAAAAGTGTTAACGGGTTTACAACAAATTAAGAAATTTTAGACTGCTTTGTAAATGAGCATGTACGGCAATGTGTGTCAAATGTTATGAAATCATGAATTTAGAACTACTAGCAGTCAATGAAATGAGATGCTGATGTTTATAAGCTAAGCTGAAAACAAAGAAAGAATGAGGAATCAAATGAAAAGGGGAATAAAAAAAGAACTGATGGGTGAAAATGATAAATAAAAATATTTCTCTACTTTGAAAACACCTCTACAAAATAAAAATGTTTAAATTTTACCTGATAAAGAGATATGAGTTGATCTTGAAGTAAATATTGCATCAAATTTTTTCAACTTCTCTGCAGAGCCCCTGAGTTTCACAAAGATGTTCACTCCCTGTTCTGTCTGATCCCATGTGTACGAGATACGGGTTTCAACTGAGTAGAAAAGAAGGAAAAGTCAAGGAAGAGGACAAAAGACTCGAATTATAAACTCTTTTTAAAAGAATTTGTTCCCAAAAGCTGCAAAGATTTCACTTTGGTTAAAATTTTTCTTCCTCAAATAAAAAACTGAATTAGGACTTACACTTTACAGAGGCGGACCTAGAAAATAATAGGGGAACTGAAAACATCTCTATCTAAGAGGTGTTTTCAAATGCCGTTTGTTTACTTTCCATCAATACAAGAGAATACTTTACTTACGCCCGAAATTTCCTTTGTTTATTAAATACAGTTTTTTCTTCATGTTTAAAGCTGGTAGCTTCTAGCTACATTAATAAATCTATGGACAACAAAAATATATTTATATGGACAGAAATAGTCTTCATTCCCCTAATAATCACTCAGCAGAAAAGTTCAAGACAGGTTCGGTGTTAACAAGGATCTAAAGTGAGACAAATGTAGGTAGGTCAAGACAAAGAGCAGGCAGAGCAAGGGTGAATGTGTGTGATATCTTCTACTGATCTTTTGAATCTCCAATAGAATATGCTGCAAAAAAAAACAGGACACAGTTATTGGTATTGGTTAAGAATCCTAGGGCAATTTTGAGAACAGATTTTTTCTGTTACTGTCAATGAAAACATGTGGTGACTTATTATCAATTTCGGTCTGGCTTGCAAACAGCGACCTGTTACTGGCCATATATGCAAGTTAATGTCTTCAATATGAACTTCACTTGAAACAGGATACATAAAAAGAGCACACGAGGCGAAAGAAACTTTGGTTTCTGACTTGGCAATGGGCACAGGAATTCCTTTTGTCTAAAAATTCAGTTTGTACGTCTAGATAGACTCTAAGATACCTGTGCTGTCTTTCATTTTTCTTGAGAGTTTAGCCGATGACAAGTGGTTGAGATTGGCAGAATCTGCCGCACCAATTGCGATATTATTGGCCGAAGTCGGGCATGTGGTCAAGTCAGAGTCTTTGTTTGGGAATTCCTTTCGGTCGTCAATGAAAGGGGTCGGCTGTTCAATGGACGGACCCAGCTCCATGATATCACGGCTAACGGAATGTTCTGATTTCAGAGGATGGCACACACATAGCGTGTGTTTTCTCTTTCTTTGAATTTTCTCTATCTTTATCCAGTCGCTAGCTCGGTTTTCATCCAATCTGAAACCTACTTTCCCACGGTTGATATATAGACTAGGTCTCAGACAAAATGTCAATAATATCCTAACGAACTGATCGTCATAAAGCTCGATTCGATTACAACTTTCCCGATCTTACTTTTGCATCATTAACTACTTCCGGCCAAATGCTGTGCAGTCATCGCCAACGACAACAATAAGAGAATGGATGGCATAATGGCTACGAATCTTTGACGAAAGACTGATTTGTGTTATTGTGTGTGTGTGTGTGTGTGTGTGTGTGTGTGTGTGTGTGTGTGTGTGTGTCTGTGTGTGTGCTCATCCGTCATTAATTTGTCTTTGGTTCATCGCTCAACTTTTATCTCCTACTACTAATAGTTTGAGTTTGACCTCGCTTATTAGATAGTAATAGTAGTCTACCTAACCCTCCCTCCCCAAAACGCCTTCGTTTTCCCCGGCCTACTCTCCCCCATTCGTTGTCAATAATAATCCTGAGGAAACACACACAACAACAACAACACAAACAACTAAAAAACACTATAGCATTCCACTGTGCGTCTTTCAAAAATATAATAGCATTCCACTGTGCGTCTTTCAAAAATATAATAGCATTCCACTGTGCGTCTTGCAAATATATAATAGCATTCCACTGTGCGTCTTTCAAAAATATATTAGTATTCCACTGTGCGTCTTTCAAATATATAATAGCATTTCGTTGTACGACCAACGGTCACGTTGCTTTATAAGATCAGTTCCCTACTTTCTCCTCCACATGTGACAAACCGAAGAACAAAAAAAAAAGTAAAGCATTGCTTTTGAAGGTAATATTAATAATAATAATAATAAAATAATAATAATAATAATAATAATAATAATAATAATACAGTAGATAGATAGACAGACAGACAGATAGATAGATAGATAGATAGATAGATAGATAGATAGATAGATAGATAGATAGAT
>JBCIKM010102888.1:0-12500 GCA_039654465.1 Melibe viridis | reverse complement strand
TTAGGTCACCAATAACCTGGTAAAATTAGGATTAAATACGTCTTGACTAAATTAAAAGAGACATAAACCATGTACCTGCAGGTCATTAGCGTGAGAAGCTAGAAAAAGATGGGAAAAAGAATTTAGAAAGAATACTGAATGTTCAAGGGCAATGATTTTTCAAACGATCTCTATTCAAACTTACCATCTCCCCAAGTTCTCACACCTTCGTGCCAACAACTCAAGGACAATATCCATTTCCCTTGATTTACTACAAAGAACTTGTCCTATGCTGAAAGCAAGATCCAACTCATTGCTTCTGATTAATTTTGACATGGCACCCTTGGGGGGGGGGGGGGGGGAGGGGAAGATACGAATCAATTCAATGTATACGCCATCTTTTCATTTAATTTTTAGTCAATGAGAAAAATAAAGCAAAAGGATTTTCTATTAAAATAATGACTTTTCTTCTAAAAAATACCCTGTAATGAGCACAAAAGACATAAAAGATAAACTATTTTTTATCTGGACTGTGAGTAGATTATCATAACTAGGCCACGGATCAAGGCTACAAGCATAGTTTACGTGTGTAATTAGAATGTTAATCAATTTTATTACACTCACAGTCAAAATACAAAACATGCATTTTGTGAGGCTCAATTCATTTTATTCATGTTCAATTTCATTTCCACTCAAAGTGCAATTTTCTAATGAGTCTAACCCTAAAATTCCTAAATACTGATGAGCTCTACTGTTGAATAAACTCAATATATAATGTGAGAGAGAGCGGACTGCCAAGATGAGGCTTGATCCCAAAATATTAACTATAAACATTGCTTCAAAAGATATTCAGAGGCGCTAGTAAGACCCAAAGGATGGTCTACTTTTTCATAACCTTTGTATTTCCCTATATTCTGTCCAAATACCTCTTGGATATCCAGAATGGTTTGGAATTTATAGAGATCTAAAAAGCATTGCACCATTCTGTCATTTGCATAATGGCAACTCCAGAACTTGGTGTGGGCTCAAAACAATGATTTTAGAATAAAGTGAGTCAAAACTTTTCTTTCAGTCTTTTGTTGATGTAATATTCTTAAAAGTTTATCATGCTTTTTATATAAATGTTTATTTATTCATTTCCTAATCCTAAAAAGTTTATCAAGATGTAAAAGTCTTAGACAATGATCATTTAAGTCCTCGTGAAAAATCTCACATGATAATCATCAATGGCCAGATGACAACAAGCTGCAAGTATTGGTGAACCTCTTCTAAAGTGAAATGTGGACAAATTTTTCATAGCCTCTGTTAACAACCTGAAATGTAAAAGAATTCAATCCACACTCAGCAGTCATATATCAAAGTAATCACACACAGATTAATTCACACTCAAAACATGGTATTTACCTTACTTGAACCAATGTTGGGAAAAATAAAACCATTCATAATTGCCTTTGAATTTGGACAAATGCAAGAGCTAGATATCAGTAAGCTTAAGTTTAATCTGTCTTGGAGGTTTATACTTTCATAATCATAACATAACATTACATAACATAACATAACATAACATAACATAATATAACATAACATAACATAACATAACATAACATAACATAACATAACATAACATAACATAAGAAGTTAAGGGTGTTGTTGAACTTAATGTTTAAATGACCTGTGGTAATTACTAAATGAGAATAATATATAATAATTGAAGCAAAATATACAACCCAACATATTAACGCTCAATACAGTTATTCTCTCATAGATATAATCAGGAATATTGGGAAAATATCATAAAAAAAAAAAAATAATAATAAAAGCAGTCTATATCTATAAATTATATACATAACTTTGTCTTTGTGTCATGCCATTCGTCAAAATCGTACATTTTGGCAAAGAGTTCCTTGTCTATGGCATTTTTTAAGCTGTTTATTGATACAACATTTTAAGAGATATGAATATCATATTTTCTATTCATGCTATTTCAATTCTGGCAGCAAATTGGATGCCCATCACATCTTTTATGTAAGAGAGAGAAAAAAACACTCCCAACTGATTAGCGGTAAAAGGTCAAAAATGAGTTTTGAAAAGCACTTTACGGTGCAATATTTAAAAACACAAAAATAAGGAATTTTCAGAATGAATTATCACATTTTCTGAAAAGTTGATGAAAAAAATTAATAACTCCACACTATAATGAAAGTGTTACAGATAGCTTCCTCTACAACAGTTACAGAAGCTTTAGTTAACATATATATTGCTTAAAAAATAATACAAATGATGTTAGTATTTTGTATATATAAGTTACTTTGAGGTAACTTTTTATTTTTTTCATAAAATAACAAAGATAAAGATAATATGTTAATGATTAACTTTCAATCAAAAACAGTTCTCATACAATCTTTGTAACTTAAGGAAATGATAATTTGGTGGAAACACAAACCTTTCACTATTTCTTTTTAAATCCTTGTCCTTTAATACTTTGCCACTGGTCTCTGGAGGAGAAATGGATCCTTCACTTGCACTCTGAGCTATGATGATGGCATCAGACAGTTGACCCCGTGAAGACAAGAAGTCAACAAGACTAGTGACATCGCCTGATGCCACTGCAAAAGGAATGGCTTCTTTGTTGTCTTGATTGAGCAGCAAAGAACAATACCTAAAAGATAAAATTTGATGTAGTGCACCAAAGAGTCACTCAACGTCAAAGTAAGAAACAAATAAAAGACTTTATAATGAGAAGAACCAAACAGTAGGAAGAAATTAAAAGAAATGACAGAAGCATAAAACCTAGAAACGAAAAAGCAATCAATATTTTAGGTGTAATTTTCTTTCATCTCTTGTTTATCCCTGTCTAGGCATTTGCTCCAAAAGACGTAAGAATCTACAACTCAAAAGGTATTACATACCTGTGGTTCAGTTTGTCCCAGTATTCCATGGAAACAGCAGGGGCTACAGCCAGAGCTCTCTCCCACTAAGTCAAAGAGGAATTGCAAAACAGAATATATTAATGAAAGAAAGCATTCAATGTTAGCTACACCTCCATTTGTGATTATACCTACTTCACTACTGATGACAATGCACAGCAACTAAAATCAAGTTGACTATAATAGCATGGCAAGATAATTTTTGTAAAATTTCAGGTACACAAAGATTTTTTTTTCCCTTTTCCATTTGTTTTGACAAAAACCCTCAGCCTACAGCAGTTTGGCAGCACTTTCACACAGAAATATTGAGAGGAAAATATGAAGACACATATTATGCAGACTGATAACATTCATATAAAACCATTCATAAGCACTGCTGTTGTTTCTTATGATATGCTTTTTCAATAGAAGTGCATGAACTGTATTTCAAGGCAGTACATATATTCTCAATACGAATAACTTCCAAATACAAGACAATATTTCTTTAAGTCTATTATTAACTGAGTTGACTGGCCACTCCCAATTTTAATTTATTCAAAACCCAATGTAAAAAAGATATTGTAAGAAATCTATTAATATCTTAATATTACTCTTCTACTTGGGCTGCAACAGCTAACTCCAAGTGTATTTTTGCACATCTCTCTTTAGACCAATGACAGAATCTCACCTCTCCTCGCTCTACCATCAGCTCACAGTACCGTTCCACATTGCCAAGCTTGATGCAAATATTGGCTGCTTCTTTCAACCTCTCATCTTTATTCGGAGCTCCAATGCCTTCTCCAAATTTTGACATCTTAACCATTTGAAGCTCTTGGGCTTGTGACTGAAAATTCAAATTAAACAAAATTTCCAATGTTGGGATCAAACATTAAAAGAAAAAGATCTTTGTTAAGAATTTACTTAAAATGATACTATCAAAATATGATTGTGTCAGCCAGTGTACAGGGCAGAAATAAATAAGTAAATATTGTGAAGACAAATTTCACAATTATCTTTAAAAAAGAAAAGAAAGGAGAGGGGGGGGGGGTCCAATTCATAAGTTTTCATTTCATACCCATTTGAACTGTGTGATGTGAGATCTGTGGACTATGCCAAAAGCATATGTTGGAGACAGAAACATAGTATCTTTGCCACTCAAAACAGAAACCAAATCCCATAAATTGTTTGTACCACAAGGGTGCTGTTTAGAAGAAAAAAGAACAAGTTTTTATTCCATTCTCATGAATTGCAAATCAATCAAAGTTCAGAATTTATCTTTAATATCATTCTCAAAACATTTTACTGCATTGATAAGCATCTTTCAAACTCAATTTCAAGAATACAGTGAAGAAGGAAAAATGAGAAAAATGATATATCTCAAACGGAAATTATTCAAAAGATGAATTGTGTGTTTCAATGTAACTTTCTTAGTATGAATATCTGAATTGAATAAAATATCTTTCTGAGTAAAAAGACAAAAAATTCCAAAACCAAAGTTTTAAAAAAAAGATTTTTATAGTAACATAATATAAAAAAACTCTGCATGACTGCATCTTTACACATCAATTTTACATTTGCAAAATTTTCAAGAATTACAGTTGTGGACTTCTAAACATCTGACTGTTTTGATGAAGTAAATACAATGAGAAATATCAACATTAGAGAATGGAGGATTGCATCTTGCTCACATGAAATCTGTAATGCATGCCGGGTTGTTTTCAAACCCTTTTGGCTCAAAACAGAGGGCAAAATCGACAGAAAAACAAATTCTGATGCATGTAGATGTTCATCAAAACAATGGTAAAACTAGTTGACGAAGGAAAAGAGATTTTAACAAGAGAATAAGGTTGGTCCTCATTAGTTGAAAAGTGATTTTACAGATGCTGTTGGAATCAGAGACTTTCCTGTAAGGCAGACTGGCAACTATTGTTAGGTTTAAACCTCTGGTCAAGGAAACAACAATAGCAACAACACAGCGTAAACAATAGCAAAGACCTGATAGAAACCCTGCTCGCCTGCTCTCCCACCACTTGCCCCCTCTCTCAACACAGCAACAAACACATTGCAAATAACAAAGCACGACAAACTCCTCTCTGTCTTTCTCTCCTCTCTCCTATAATCACACCTCCTCCACAAACTGTATACAATATGCACACAGACAACATAATCAAATTTTGGCTTCAATAGAAAAGTGCTGTAAGAAACAGAACTCATAAAAGCAGTGATACACAAGCATTGTTGGTCTTAGTGAGGTAGACTTTAGTATCCAAGATTAGCAACCACTATTAATCCTGATTAGATCCTAATGGACTCTGACATTGTTCAGAGGCCTCTGTTCATCAGTTATGCTACATTGCAACAATATCAACAGCAATGAAGAGCTGAACAATGAAATAAAGGATACGAGCGACAGTATAAGCATTGAAAATATTTGGAGTTCAATTTTATTGAGGAAGAAGGGGCTATACACATCAGGGAATTAAGGCAGTAATCAACAGACAACAGAGAATCCACAACACACCACTGATATGCATAATCTGGTGCTTTGTGTGAAAATTTACTGAAACCAAACTATAAGTTGCATCTTCAACAAATTATTGATTCAAATTGTTTTACCAAGGGGAAATATCATCTCAATACCTTTTGTACCTTTGTAGTGATAGCACCTCAACTTAGTTTTTGTTTTTCCCTCACGCCCTAGATATCTTGATAACATCATTTTAAATTTGTGCATTTTTTAAAATATCTTTAAACTGAAGTAAATATAAATGACAAATGAGTCTAGATAGAAAGAGATTTTCTATAAGTTTTCTGTATGGTTTTAAGTGGAAAATAATTTACTGTGAAGAATTTGGAGAACTCTTCCAAAGCTTTGCTGTAACCCTTGACATTTTGCATATTAGTCATCAGTTTTCTTGACACCTTGCCGGACAGAGTGAATGGTGACGAGTGTTCGGGGATCTCTGGTAGGAATATAAATACATTGATAAATTAGTGACCTGCAAAGATAGTGCATTTCATTGACAAGAAACAAGGGAATCCCCTGTTAAAAATAGATTGACATCTCTAGTCTGAGACTTTGCATACATAGTCCGAGACTTCATTGTCTAAGATCAAGTCTGTCTCTATGAATAGCTTACTTCTCATAGGCTCAGACTTGCCTTAGTCTGGGACTATGAAGTCTCAGACTTCATCATTGTCCAGGACTATGATAGTCTCATTCCATGAATCAGACCCCAGATGAATACACTGGATATTTTGGATAATCCCAATAAACTAGAATAAAACATTAAAAAAATCATCATGGTAGAAATGTAATGAGAATGAATGAAAAGGGACTCAGATTAAATACTAGATTGTGGAGGAAATCGATAGGAGAGGGAATGGTGGTAGGAAACGAATGGGACAGAAATCAATCATGGAGCAGAAATGAAAAGAACACTCAAGGCCCTTGAAAGCTTGGGCAGGTTTTAAAATGACAATGACTATTATTGGGAGGTCATTACAAAGAAGCCTGAGGAGAAAGCAGAGGTTTGAAAGACAACTTTGTGTATCAAGGGTGGGTTACCAGGGTAAAATAAAGGATTTATTATGCAGACAAGCAGGAGAAATATGCTTTCTTATGCTGAAGTTGCCTGTCAGCATGTTCAAGATCTGATTGACATGTTTCCTATACACCAGAAAATATTTACATCATACACCCAAGACAGTGCGGCGAGAAGACAAAACTAGTTCCACTCTTTGAAGTCAGCAAATTCCACGGGTTATCATTTATCTGTCATTCCCCTCCCCATTCCCAGTAATTGAGCAATGACTTCTCTGACAGACATTTTTTTTTTTTTATGTGTGAGTTATTTCAAAAAGGAAATTAAATAATAATCTCAAAATTTACTCTTATTTTCTGCTTTTCCAAGTAGGATATTCAGTTCAACAGTCTGGAACAGAGATGTGATGGTCCACAGTCTCACTGTCGAGTCACGGGAAGATGATGCCAACAGGAAAGGACGAGATGGATGGGAGGTCAAACCTTGAACACACAAAAGAAGACTTATGGCAAAAAAAAAAATAAAGTTAATATCAATATTCTAACACCTTAGATCAATATTTTATCTCCTTCAAAAAGAATTTTAATAACTACTTCTTAGAACGTTCGGCTCAATATTTAATTCCTCATACAATATACTAATTGACATGCTAACCTAAGTTAAACTAAACTAAAAATATCTGAAGAATTAACAAGACTAAAAATGTGACTAAATTTCTACTTACCATATACATCAGCACCATGATCCTGTATACAATGGAGACAGACACCATCTTGACTGTCCCATATTCGAATTGTTGAGTCCCAGCTTCCTGATACCAAAATAGAGGCAAACTCAAAATTCCAAGACAATCCTCTGACCTGAAGACACCAAAAATAGATCTTTTCTTACTAAATCCCTATTTCCTTACTTTTTTAAACCTTTATTTCTAGACCAGTGAGAAAGTTCTTTTTTACCTGGTTTTGGGGTGCCACGACAAATAAGAGCAAAAATTATTTTTTCTTCTTAATTATAGGGATCCAAACCCATCCCAAATCAAGATATATCAGAACTCTAGATGAGAAAATCCCATTTCTCTGTCTTGTAGAATGGAGTTTTTAATTTTAAAAAGATCACAAAGATGTGGACATCCACCTACCCAGACACGCTTCAAACTGTGTAACAGGGTCAATGAAACCCTCTTGAACAATTCTCAACTTCATATCTCTGATTAATAGAAAACATTTTTACACTTCCCTTATTTGCACACATATGCACATACAGAAAGAAAGAACATCAGAAACATTAAAAGAGTAGGAAATTCCTATAGAACATTTCAGATTTATCCACCTGAGCTGTGTGGCCTCTCAAAACACAGGTGCATTGCTCCTTGGTAGATTCCCAGACACGAATTGTCCTGAGAGTTAAATTGAAAGTATAAGAAGAAATAAAAATAGATCATACAAAAATAAAGAACGACATAATTACACAAGCTCTCTATTTAAAGAATAGTCAAAGTAATTCATAGTTCATGTTCATTGTTCTTCTACCAAATTTAAATGGCAACTTGTTTTAGAGCATTTAACTTCCATTGTGATGATTTCTCAGTATGGTCTCACTCCTATTAACCTTTTACCTCTCAAAGTTATCTGACAATTTCACTTAGTTTGCTGTGCTTTCAAGATTGAACATATTTGGCACTTATTTCAACTTGAACAAAAAAGCCATAAAAGTATTCTTTCATATTTTGTTTTTAACTGTGCGTTTAATTTACCCATCATCTGAACCACTGCATAACACGCCCTCTTTGAGTGGATTCCATCGCACATGGAAAACCTTGGCATCATGCCCTGCAATAAGATCAAAGTCAAAGTCAAACACATCTTGTAGCCTGTAACAAGTCTTGTACATAGTTCTAGATATTAAATGGCTTGGGAGAATCCAACCCAACAACAAGAAACAAGATTTTTAGCTCTCAATAATGACCCATCACACAGCACCATATTAGACTTATTATCTACTAGCAAATGGTCCTGTTCTAAGAACATGATTAGAAATGCAAAGCTTTCTTTCAGAAAAAAAAAAAAAAAGATTGCAGGAACCATTTCAAAATTGGATGCTTTTACCACAATTATTTTAAGAGGGAAAAGATGACACAGCTTTATAATTATTTTACTTTGGGGGGGAAAGTGCAGATAAAACCTATCTGCCCAATTTTATTCACAGAAAGAAACAAACACAAAAACAAACAAACAAACAAAACAAATGAACAAACAAAATAGGGTAAAAAAATAAAGTTCGGAGGCTGCAAGGAAGTCAACCCGTATCACTAAAAAAACACTCACTCACGTGTGTGAGTATGTTGTGTCTGTATTCAACAATCAGGACTTTTTTTGTTTAGGCCTTGGAAAAAGGCATTATACAAATTTTTAAAATTTGTTTTGTTATTGTTTTTGTTGTCTTTTACATAGTTTTTTTTTTTTTACTTTGTTTTGCTTTGATTTTTAAGTCTTTTTGCTTTGTTTTGGTTTTGTTGTGACCGAGTGTAAAAAACAAAGGCAATCACCAATCAAAGTATTATTGCAGGATAATTCTATATCAATAATTGGTTTAAAATAAAAAGTTCACTTTATTAGGCACTGCTTACTTCAATTTTTTCAATTTAGTCCTTTTGGCTAACTGTAATACTAAATGTGAGCAGGATGATTTAAGTGATAGAATATAAATGTAGTTTTAAAATATGAGAACAAACATACACAACTTAGACATCCAGGATATTTAACAGTTTCAAAAGGATGCATCACAAAATCAGGTTTGGGCAATGTAAAGTAAAAACTAACCTGACAGCTGTTTGATTGGCTGATCAGATGAAGACATTGTGTAGAATATTCTGAGCATTTGATCTTCACAACCAGTGGCCAGCATTTCCCTGAAACAAGAAGTAATGAGTGCCTGATGAATATGCATATTAGCTCTTTTCTTAGAGCAGTGTTAACAGCAAAAAGAGGAAATACTAAAGCTTACTGAAACTCGCTTTTCTATTAAAAGGGCTCCATTCAAAGCCAGATGTAATATTAGGATTTTTTTCTGTAGAAAAGCCTCAGATAATAATTAGATTCTGTAGTGTTCACAAGACAAACAATTTGACACAGACACAACAAATCATCACTTACTTTACAAAAGAAATGATAAAAAAAAAAAAGATCTCAAACAATTAAATCTTAACAGGAAACAAATTTATACTTCAACCTGAGCAAAGAGGGTGTCGGCCAAACACAATGACAACTCACACAAGACTGACCCTGTGACTCCCTGATTTGGCTCTCCACACTGCACTCATTCAAAAAGGCACAAAACCAGCCAGATCATAAGGATTCATGCACAAAAAGAAGCAGAACAATAACACTCTCTTCTCTTGTTCACTTTAAATACACATAGTTCCTAAGCCACAACAAAAGCCAACTTAAAATACACCTATGTCACAGCAGCCACTTTTTAAAAAAAGCTCACTTATTAAAAGGGTTCCATTCACAGCCAAATACTGCAGCAGGATGTTTATACCGATGCACAACAGAGCCATCTGCCTGCTGGATGACACTTATTTAAAAAAAAAAGAAAAAGGAATCTACAAATCTCTGACAAGATAAAAGATTAAATCTCGTCTCACAAAGGAAAAATCCAAATTTCAAAAAATTACAAATAACTGATATCAGTTAATATGTACCAATAGGTAAAATTGAAACAGACAAAACAAAGCAAGAAATTTATCAAAGACAATATACTGTCAAACTCAACAACAGGAATAAATAAATGTCATAGAACAGAGAAACGTTCTTAAAATTGATGCTGATGTCATTGAAAAGAAATACATTCTGAAAGTCAATACTGATTTTATTGAAAAGAATGCACTTTGCCATAAAAAATGATCAGAGCTCAATGTAGAGTTATAAGGATACAGTAAAAAAAAGTGTGTAATGAAACTTGGATGATGCTAAAATAAATTTGTGTTGTCAATTCTAAATGGTGATTGAATGTGTTAAGTCTCTGTATTCCTAAATCTCCCTTGACATATTTTCAAGTAAGAATGTAATCAAAGAATTTCACAGACCCATTTAGCAATAGGAAAATAAATTCTTTTGAGCCATTACAGCATGAATCAGGGGTCAATATGCTCATACACACAGGCATGCATGAGGTGGAGCAGACTACAAGACAAATTTAACTTCAGTTGTTCTACAACACTGCTTTGTTTTCACTTTCCACGTGAAAAACAACAACTTTTCTTTCTCTCAAATAAATAATCCAAAGTTTAAAAAAAAAAAATACCAAAAAAAACAAAGAGAACTTGATAGAACAGAACAAAGATAATGCAGCAAATCCTTCAAAAAAATCAATAAGAATCTTAGAAAACAATACGTAAAACAGCAATTGAACACACCAATATCCATCAGCTCCAGATGTCACAATGTAGCGAGGGTCGAGCTGGTTCCAATGCACACAGTACACACTTGTCTTAGCTGCATGCTTAAAAAGAATAAAGTGGAGTTACAGTGTTCAGTTTCAGAGTCTTCACTTGTATCTCATTTATTCGTTACAAATTTTATTTATTACAGTTTAACATATTATGTTTAATTGAATCCCTTAATTCAATTACTGAGCAAAACTCAGATTATTCTGTTGTGCCATTCACAACAATGCCACTTTTTTTCCTGATTGTTTACTCTATCCTTTCTGAAACTAACTTTTTTACAACTCACGTCAATAAGAGAAGAATAATGTGCACCACCCTTTTCAAAATAAATCTCTATTTAGAGCAAGTTGTGAAAGAGATATTGTTTTATCTTTTGTTAAGCTGAGATTTCAGCATTGAAAAATGTTCAATATTTCTTGTTGAACTTTTAAGTGTAGGAGTGTAATTTAAAGTGTGACTGTTATGCATTTAAACTTGTTCAGATTATTTGGATAATCTGGTATGAACCAAATTTAGGACAAAAATATGTTCTTAAAAGCATCACTTTTTGTGTTTTCCTGTTGACTTTTTTTTTCACTATTAACACAGATAAGAGTTTCATATTCTTTTTCATTTGAACCTTTATTTCTTCTTTAATTCGATGTGCAATTCCCATACATTTCAACACTGAGTTTTAAAAGGGTGATATTCTGCATATGATTTTGCTATGGGACAAAAAAAGCTCACCCAGAGCAAGGGAGTGCTAGGGATGAAATCAGTCAAGAACATTTGCAGATCCAAAGTACTTGTATGTATATTCAAGCCAGTAGCAAATTGGATGATTAGTTTGAAATTTAAAACAGTGATTCAACAATCAAACCAAATCTGATCATTTGAATTGTCTTCTCTAAAATGAGGCTATTGGATAGTAATTACACAATTCAATCTCAAATATCTTGTAAGTTACAGTAATCAAATGAATAGAGAAAGTAAAAGAAAGGAAAAATCAGAAAAAAGGAAGATAAAAATAATTGAAATAATGATGCTGATAGTAAGATACTAAAGACTGTGTGAGTGTTGAATTAAATTGCATTTATTAAATCAAAGAAGTTTGCTGTCAGGAGAGAAGACCTATTTCTAAACCGTTTTTTTAAACTTACATTTGTTAGTCGTTTGACAATCTTTCCCTTTCCAATATCCCAGATAAAAGCCCCTTGCCGAGAGGTGCCTGCCACAAGGCAATCCAAGTCAGCAGGAGCCCAAGAAATGTGATAGATTATACCTTCATTGCCAGGGGAGGAATGCAGCTGTGGTCAATAGGAACACAAAATGTAACTAGTTGGGATTGAATTTAAGACCAGCTTGGTTTTCCATTTTAAGTGTTAATCTTTTCTGACTCAACATTTTATGTAAGCTTTTACCACTACTAGAATCTCAGGTATCTTAATTAAAGGGAAAAGAGACAGAAAAGGAAATTTATGCCACTGAGTCTTATCTCATTACAATGACTTCAAAAGCAATTGCTTTGAAAGCTTTGAACTTTAAACAAACATTGACAGGCGGCTGGTTGGTGGGAGTCCCTGGTGGGCTCTTCTACTTCTGTTTCTTTTCTTTTACACTGAAGCTATCATCTTTCTATTT
>JBCIKM010102777.1:0-14399 GCA_039654465.1 Melibe viridis | reverse complement strand
ACAATTGCCAAATGTAATAAAAAATACCAACTTGCTAGTACACGGAACAATCTTTGAGGCTAAGTCCGCGAGCCGATACATCGGCTCACGGTGGTTAACAGAAGTGTGCTTGCGCCGATGTATCGGCGCGTGGTAGTTAACCAGTTAACAAACAAAAATCTCTCACTTTCACACACACACACACACACACACAGACAGACAGACACACACACACACTTTCTATATTATGTATTGGTTGGGGAGTGAATATTCCTTATCTTTCTCCTTACCTCCCCCCAATTTCAATGTGTGTACCTTTCTCTGGTACCCCCACTCCCTTTTCTCTATCTCTCTTCCTCTCAGATCTTTCATCTTTGTTTGTTTGTCTATATTTTTGCATTTGCACAATGGTACTAATAACCAGTTACAAGATAGTCATACAATTCTTGTATGAATAACCGTGTCCTTTTGTTGTAAAGCTACCTTGCTTTCAATTCCTTGCAGTCTCTCAATAAGCTCTGGTATTTTCAATGAGGCTACACTGCCAGTGCATCCAACCAAAATATGAGGTGCCATCGTGCAATAAACTGAAGCAGTCTGAAAGAAAAAATGTAATAAAATAGGATGAAATCCCCAGTTTTTAGTTAAAAAAAAAAGAATTATAAGTGTTATTTCAATGTCTTTACCATTTTAAAATTTTCTCTCCATGCTTAAAAAAAATCTACGATGCAAGGGCTAGTACTATCATCATTATTTATTGTCATTATCATTTGTTTTATTTTATTATTATTTAATGCCTACCTCACAAATCGCAATAGGGCCTAGAGGTCAATGTTTACATTTAGCTACTTCCGTTTTTACAGTGTTCGGAACTTTCCGATTAATCATAGTTAAGAACCCAAAATATTATGTATAACTGGGAAGTTTAACGCTTAAAATTCATCTATTGTTTCAATTTATTATGATTTAATGGATTGTTTTTTAATTGTGTGTCAGCTATATTCATAAAAAGACATAATTAGCCATCATGGCGTGAACAAATATGTTGGAGAGTACAGGGGACGAAAAATGGCCGACGTGGAAAGTAAAAGTAGTGACAAAATCTTGTATGATTTGTCAGTTGTCACAGACTGGAAATTTGAAAACGAGTTGTTTGTAAGAATAATTTATGTGAAATAATGACCATGAAAGGAGCTTCTCATGTTCTCTTTTTTCTTTTGGTTTCATTGAAAAAGTCATGACTCTAGTTTGGACACTAACTGCAAAATGTTTCAAGAACGAAGTGGTTATTCGTACAATTGTTCAAATAACCGGACCAGTTATTCGTACAATTTTAGCTGAACTTTCAGTCCTCTTTTGGGCTCTCCAACCAGCTGGTGGAGTTATATACATTATGTATCACTCACAAATAACTGCCGCTGTAGCTGAAGTGGTTGGTAGAGCATTGGGTTTGCAAGCAGAGTGTTACATGCTCAACCTCCTGCTTTATCCATTTTTTTCCCCCTTTTTTCTCTATCGTGTCCAATTATCAAATTCAAATGCGACCCACTGCTAGATCCATATTTTCTTTTCTTTTTTTCCCTATAGTATCCAATTATCAAATGCGTCCTGTATTTTTTCAGTCAAAAAGCTTTGCATCAATTTGCACTTCGGCAAGTTTTGTGATTGTTTGCGCCCTAAGCTGCTTTGTCTTTTCTTTCTCTTTAACTGCAGGGACAGGCATAGTCAAAGGGTAGTGGTTGCGTGAGCGGATGAAGCCAATTGGGACAAAGAAAAGCTACTAGGTATTTCTTGTGCCCTGGAACTGGACACCAGCATGAAGGAAGAGGGGGGGGGGGGCTGTAAGGAGTTGGCGTTGTTTGAAAGGACTCAATTAGTGAATAAAAAGTATTAGCTAGGGGTATAAGAGATAAGATGTAGGGATAAGTGTGAAAGACAAGTGAGATGGAGAGGGAAGATAAATAACAGGAAGGGGATAATGTAGAAATCCAAAGAGTGTGACGAATAAGAAGGTGATGATGATGATGATGATGCGGAAGAAGAAGAAGAAAAGGAGGAGAAAGAAGAAGAAGAGGAGGAGGAAAACGGAGAAGGGGTAACAGGAGAAGATATACGGATAGAGATGCAGAGAGAGATAGATGAATAAAAAGAGAAGGAAGATGGATAGAGAGAGAGAGAGGGGGAGAGAGAGACACACACACACATACATACAGAGAGAGAGAGAGAGCGGCAGTATGAAAGCTGCGGAAAGGAAAAGAATAACAGAGTAGGTAGGTTGTCAGGGAAAAGGTTGAAAACAACAACAAACAAACAAATCTGAAGTACCAAAAACCTTGCTGACGGCTTTTAATTTTACGCAATGTTGGAGCCTCCTTTAACCAAAAGAGTGCAAAATTGCCCGGAATATCGCTTAACGTCGCAGAAATCGCTTTTCTTTCATTGTGGAATGTAAACTAAATGGCGGTAGCGTGCCGGACCATAGTGAGAGATGGGAATCCCTCCCTAGTAACGGATCTGTCAATTCCTTTGACTCAGTCTTGAACATATAGTTTCAAAAGGGAATTATTGTAAAGGAACTCAGCTGTCTTCACTCTTATTATATTTCCAAACCACCTGAATCTTTGTTTAGTAATTGTTTTGTTTTGTTGTCCATATCCCTTCATACCACTTCAGCCATGTCGGGACACAATTCTAAGCAGCTCGGAAAACCTCTGGATCACAAGAAATGAAGACAGGCAGATGATCAGTCCACTGTGTCTAATCTTGTGTGGCATAATGAACAATACATATGGGGTATTGCTCAATCTTATGCCAAACAATAGCTGTTGTTGTCTTGGTGGTATCTGCTCAATTAGAAAAACCAATGAGCCGATTAACCAAAGGGCGATGTTTAGTAATTATTTTATTCAGTTCTGTCCGTCCAATTCTTTTCAGTATGATTTCTGATGATTCTGTTTTTGTATAAAATTCCTGTTTATTCTCAAAGATAGCTTTCATTAGAAGTGTTCAGTTGCTATTTTATGTTGTTGTTGTTTCCATACAGTAATAATATGTTGCAATAAAAAAAGACAGAAAATATTAAAGTCATCCATTTTTCAGTTTGGGAGTCCAACTTCTAACTTACTGTACCTTCGTTCCTCATGGTGAACTGTGGGCTTGAATGGCCCTAAAACTTAAATGTCAAAAGTAAAAAAGGCAACCTAAGCAGAATTAAGTAGAACAAATTAGTTTTTTATAAACGCAAGTAGTGACCCAATTGAAACTCTGAATAGCCTGCAACTTGTAAAAAATAATGTTAGTATTTTTGCTAAATTCGGTGGTTCAATATTAAGGGACAACTCTGCTATTCCATTAGAATTGTCGAAAATTTTGAGTCTTAAATAAATTGATATGAAATATAAAATATACTACTTTTATTCATCCATAAAAAAAAGGAAATTTTTCATACTTATTCTTATGGAAGTCTGAGCAAGCATTGATTTAAGATTCATAACTCCCTGATTTGTTGACCTTAGACCTGGAGGGACTGAATAAATGCATGCCAATCATGCGTCATGTGAAGGTAAACTAAGATTGGCGGGAACCGAATATTTGCAGGTCATGTCCCCCTTTTGGGCCATCCATGTCCTATGGGAACTGAACATTTGCACGAGGGCAGTTGTGCAGGGATTGGTTTGGTTGTGGGGTTATTAACACACAACAATAACACACTGAACACCCCATCCACCATCTGTGTCTACTGTTATGGTTTAATCAATTATATTCTATGAAAAATAGTCATGAATATTCCCAAGCTCTGAAGGGATTTCCGGTTACTGAAGAGGATTTCACATCTGCTGATTCTGTGTAAAATTTGTCTTTTAAGTGGTAATTTACAACATTTTTTGTTTACATAAGATTATCTTCTTTCTTCTTTCGTTGAACTGACTGACTGTAAATTTAAGAGGTAGGAATTAATTTAGAATTTTGCCTGGATAGCAGCTTTGCGGCCTACCAGGCATTTTTTTTTTTCAACTGCCAGGGGTTCTTTTACCTGCTGCAATTTGCACATGGGACATCTGAGTAAATTGTCCTTCTCCAAAAGGACTAGATGCTCAATCCCACCTACTAAGGACCAGGAAAACGGCTGTCATTTGTTTTTGTTTTTTTTGTTTTTTCATTTTGACTTGGAACCCACAGCTATTTGGTTTGAGAGGTATCTGTATGTACCTCTATGTCACCAGGGAGTACCAAACTACCAGTAGGTTAGCACAATGCCTCTCTGTCACAAATTCCCTATATAGAGCTGGAGACAGTTTTATAAAGTGTAATAATTTTTTTCTTTTTTTTTCTAAAGACCCGAAACAACAACAAAGAAAAGGTTAATAAATCCTTTATTGGGCGAACTTCATCTCTTCTCAGAAGTAAGTTTGGATAGATTAGCTTTTTTCAACATGAGAAAGATTTATGTTAGCTAGTTTTTGTTTCATGATAGAAAACTTTTATTAATAATAAAACAAATGAACACATTTTATATTATCAAGCTATAGTTTTGTATCTTTTGCTTTGTCTTTTATTTCTATTCTTTTTTAAATTTTGTTGTATGTCAGGGGAGTATTTTTCAGTATTTTTCATACATTAATGATAACAATGATGATTTTCATTGACCGTAATTGTATGTGCTGTTAGTTTTCTAAGCCTTTTTTGTAATATAGAATCTCTACATACAAACAGCAATTGTTTATATTATGATTTGCTTTTTTTTTTTCTATAGGAACCACATGGACCCTTCTGAGAAGTATTGGCATCCCTTTACAGTAAGCATATAAAGTGTGCTTTAATGCTACTAAGGATTTAATCATAGCTTTTATGTATATGAGTGAGAAATGAGAAAATATTGATTATTTTGTATATTACGAGATGCTTATTAGACTTTAAAGACCACAAACTCATAGTCTTACTTTTGTTGTCTATTATCAGACTTATCTCTTTCATCACCAAGTCAAGTTTTTCTTCTTAGGTTTGGACCAAAAAGTAAGGTAATTATTTCAGTCATTTATCTGCATATCATTGCTTTCTCTCTGTCCATAAAGAACTCCCACACCTTGCCTTCTGCCAGAACATATTGTGCGATGGAAGAACAGTCAAAATGGTTGGAGGATCTCTGTAAGCAGGTAATTCAAATTTTTTCTTCTTCTTTAGTTATGAAACTAAGGAAATAGGAAAGGAAAACTGTGGCTGCCTATGTATCATTCAAAGAATATTGTTTGAAAAGAAAGTGAAGGGTAACGATGTGCCATTAGATTGGTTAAAGTTGATATCAATTCTTTTATACATGAGAATGCTGACAAATGATTCTTTTTTCATTTTTTTTTCCCCACTTAGCACTGGAAGTTTTTTTGCTGTTGCACAAGAAAGCTGCATTGAAATAAGGTAAACAGAGCATTTTGCCTTTTTATTTCATGTTATTTAGACATGTTATTCATTAATAAGTCTTGGATTAAGGAATTGTCAGGATTAAATGTACTGTCATTTATTCTTTTCCTTGTTGAAGCAGAGAAAAGAACGAGGTTGTGATTGTGATTTGGACATCATTACTTAAATTCATGAATTAGGTTGCATACATGTCTTCAAGATTCAAAGATTTATAATTTTCAATACAACGTTGATATCACATCCGTCATATCTTTTTTTTTTCACAGGCAGTTGCAGGATGGGATAGAAACGTTACTCGGGCGAGGAGCCTGTCCCCCTGACCCGTACCCTCAATGGCGGTGCATGGCGTGGAGCCCTGACGAAACCATGGTAGCCTGCAGTCGCAGCTGCGGCACTGTCGACGTCTTCAACATTATGGGAATGCCACTCTTCACAATACCAGGGGTCAGTCTGCCTTAGTTGCTGTGTTTCCTTCTGTTTGCGTATCCGATAATTCCTTGTGTTTCTTTGTAAGCCTCCCCATTCCTGTCATAGCAGTCCTGGGGAAATTGATAACTTTTCCAAGATTTTTACCAAACTTTCTTTGCTAGGGGTGCTTTAGAGCCTTGTAAACTTTGAAGGATGATCTCAACCCAGTTTTTGTATTGTCAAACAAGCAAATGATATGTTTGCTGCTCTTTGTTAGGATAGATGGGGATTTATAATAGATTGCTGCCTCAAACAAGTCCTGCTATGTTAGAGTAGCTGTCTGTTTGCCTACATGATCTTTGGCGATGAGAATAAGTGAGTTGCTCAAGACTAAATCTAAATACCATCAGTAGAGGAATTGAACCTGGGTGGTCTCATTTTTTGTGACTATATCCTATCTGTAAAGCCAGGCTGCTGTAAATTTTATTTTCATGAAATGCCATATTTATTTACCGCAATTCTTGGACAATAAGCCGCTCCTGACCGTAAGCTGCACCCCCTGAATTTAGAGAAAATCTTTTTTTCCCAGCATAAGCCGCATTGGACTACAAGCCTCAGAGATGCGAGACAACATTCGTTGTAATCAAACAAAATGGAGACAAGAATATTGATCCGTTATTGTAAAGAATCAGAATTTTAGCAGAACACAATAGATTATGATATTTTTATCAGCATTAATTTCTTATGAATTTACAAGCCAATCAGATTTTGTTTGCCTCTTTTCTTTTTGTTATGGTGGGAAATGGACAATGAGAGTGATGAATTGTTTTCCGCGTGAAAGTTCCAACTAGATTAAGGCACTGTTTGGTGATATAATTCAATTCACCTGACAAGTGTACTTATGGCAGTCGTATGCTATTTCCTCTTTTCAAAACACTCTAATTATAGTAGCTGCATAGCGTTTCATGTTACATACCCGACCAGTCTGTGGGAGCTCAACGACAAAATTCAACTGTCAAATCTAAAAACTCCTGGACCGTCTAGCAGTCTATCGCACATTCTTGAGCGGGCACAATCTGTAGAGTTTTCTGAATTTATTTCAATTATCCTTTAGTTCGGGCACTAAACCAAAAATAAGTCCTTAAAATGTTGTAGATGAAATGAGCTTTTAACACCTGGGCAAAAGACGGACAAAAATAATCCTAGCATAAGCCACTCTGTACTATTAGCCGCAGGGTTGATGATTGGAGAAAAATATCGCAGCTTATAGTCAGAGAATTATGGTAGTTATATAAATTGCCTCTTACTCTTTCCATTTTAGTCTCTGTAAACACAGATGAAAAGCATTGTAGTGATAGAGATGGGCCATAGTCTTAGACAAAGTTTTTTTGTTTTTTTTTCCAATAGGTTGGGATTTTAAAATGATGGAATCTTGTTAAATTTTCTCAGGCTTTGATTGATGAAACTTCACCGTTGGATCTCAGTCATTCTATAGCTGCTCTGATCTTCACAGATTTCTGTCCAAAGGAAAATGATTGGTATGAAACTTCTCATTCTTTTGATTCAATTTTTTTTGGGTGGGTGGTTTGTTTTGGTTTTCCTTTCTTTTTAGACAAAAAATGACTGCTTGCAAAAGAAAACAATCTGTACAGCTATTAATCATTTATAATTAGTGTTGGTGGCATTCAGGAATTTGAATGATTGTAAACACAAAAAATAGTGTTATTTTATTGTTGAAAATTGTATTTCCACGTGGTGAACAATTTAAGTTTTTATCCAAATGAAAAGTGGTAATTCTGATTTTTTTCCCCCTAATATATTACGTTCAACTTCTTGAAATTTCCCCAGGTCAGCAGAATTGTTAGTCATCACTTACAGTGGCTCTATGACCAGTTACCTTGTTGATAGAGAGAACGGCTACAAGCTGAGGTTTACGTTTGTCTTTGCCACGGAATACCCTAGAGGAGTGGCAGCAGTGGCCTACGATGGTAACCACAAAATCCTGTTTGTGGGAGGCATTGGTTTCAACGACCCAAATTATCCGTCCAAAGCCAGGAGGGAAGGAATTACTGCCTGGAGAATTTTGTCAGATGCGCCATATTGCAAACTTATCACCGATTATGAGGAGGATAAGAAATTGGTACTTTGTGTCTTTTTTAAAAATAATTTATTCTCTCACCACAGAATGATTGAATGAATAGGATACAGATATTTCAAATCATGTGCTTAGTTAATGAAATTCATTTGATATAAAAGCTAGATAAAAGATGTTTTGGGTTCTAATTCCTCATAATGTTTTACCATTAATTGAATACGAAAAGAAAATCTGAACATAATTTTATTATTGAAATAGTTTTACTGCAAATATCTCTTTGTATCAAAATATGTGTGGGTTCATTTTCTTGCTTTTTGATTCCTTTGTAGGCTTCGGCCAAAGCTCCCCTGTTATCTAGAATAAAGATTTCAAACCTGATGCAGTTCAGAAGTGCTCCGATGGTGAGTATGGTTTGCATACATTTGTCATGAAGATATCTCTGTAATAAGCAATTTAGAGATTGTTTTTTTTTCTAAATTATTTTCGTTTGTACTGTTTTTTAAAACTTTTACAAGTCTTTGACTTTGAAAGATTAAATAAATCCTATATTAATGATTAGAACAAGCAAGGATTAATTTATGTCTTTTTACTCTTTAGATAAAGTTCCGTTGCTCTGAATGTTTCATAATTTTTGTTTTTTATGTTACTTTTTTTTGTGGTTTTTTTTTTTCAAATTTCTCCATGCTATCCTTTACCTTCCTTTACTCTGTTCTCAGGATGGCATTGTTCATTTATGCCTTAGTCCATGCACAAATACTTTGGTTGCCCTCCACCACTCTGGTAAACTGTCTGTGCTAGAGATACCGTCCATGAGAATAAGAAAAGAATATCCTCTTCTTGAGCAGGTAACTTATGGCTTCAAAGGGGTGTGTTTGCTGATTATGTTTGGCTTCTTTATCTTTATTAGCAAATAAAAATATATTACTTCAAAAAAATATTAAAGAGAATGTAGTAACTTTTTTCCTAGCAGTTGTGGTTCTCCCTGTTTGAATTTTAAAGCCATCGCTTTATTTTCTTTCTAAAGAGGGCTAAAAACAAAGACCTGGCTTTATAAAACGATGTGCATATGTGACATTTTCTCTGCTATATGAAAAAAAAATAATCCTTTGAAATTTGGTTAGAAAAAACAAAAATAAGGAAACTATCTATACATTTTTTGGTAAATTTGTGTACTTCACAGCCAGACTGGGAAGACCTGAGTCCAGATTTTGTTGAAATTCCTGCAAAAAGGAAAAGGCTCAAAGGTAAACATGATATAATGCAAATCTATCATTGTGAATTATTGTTTGACTTTTGTGAAAATGATTTTTTATTTCCAGCTTGTGTCTCTATGCTTTACCTGTGTGGTTCAGTGGGTAGGGCAGGTGTTTGAAGGTCTTTTATGGTTATTCTGTGGTAGAAGTCAACAAAATCTAGTGCAAGGTCTATTGCAGACTTTGGCATCCTTGATCCCTCAAACCTTTTTCATCTTCTTTAACCTGAAAAAAGGGATGATTTCTGGCTGCTCTTCATTTTCTCACTTTGGATGTGTGTATTTCATGATTGATCGATGAAAAGCCATTCATGAATATTTATTGGTCAAGAACACAAGGGATTCATTTGTGTAAGTATACAGGGAGCAGAAACTTTACATGAACAGACAAGGGACATTGACCTCATCAAACGAAATTCTATTGTAACAAAGGGCGTTAACTAATAGTGCAATGTAAAAAACATGGTAAGGTCATTTGTGTCACAAACATCATCTGGCTTTTCCCCCCTCCGTTTTACCATTCAGTATTGCTGCCTTCAGGGCTGCCATACCTCCATGGATCCAACACATGGATTCTTTTGCTGGCATGAGGTGAGAGAAGAATGGTGTAGAGTCAAAAGTAATTAGAAATTAAGCTCCTCACCTTCTCAAGAGCATGAATGACCGGATCATCTGTGGAAAAAATCGGTGGAATTTCAATAAGTTGCTGGCAGCCCTGGCCGTTCGTTACCATCTTTTGTGTTGATATGGTCTAATAATTGTAGCTGTCTTCTACTGGTGGTTTTGGATAGGCATATGGTCAATCCTATTTGTGAGAGGATTCTCGTACTGGAGATTTTATCTTTCTACTGAATCTTCTTCAACATTTTTTTGCATATAAAGCTTCACGAAAAGTATGTGACATAGAAATACTTATTCCTGAAAAATTAAGGAAAGTTTATGTCATGGCAGTGGAATGGAAACTTGAAATTGGAGTCAAGGATAAAAGATGCCACAGCAGATAATTTAAACAAATTTTGTTTTTTTTATATACATACTGATCTCATTTTCCCTTGAATTGTCTTTTTGCAGATCTAATTCCCCACAAGCAGCTTATTGATGTTAACTTCTGGTCAAGTGAGGTGAGGAATATTGATTGGAGCCATAAATTTGTGTTCTGCAAAATCCCTCTTAACTTCACCAACACTGCAGGCATCGCATAAACTTGCTTTATTTCTTCTTCTCTCTAACCATATAAAAAAGAGTTCATTGACACACAGGGAAACAGCATGAATAAGTTTAAATGAATCTTACAGTCATTGTTAGTATAAAAATTAATTTATACAAAAAATTTATGGATTGTTGAATGTGAAAAAACGCATCTTACTGTGAAGTAGCACAACATTTACCCAAGAATTATTTTTGCTAGTAGCCACTCCTATTGCACACAGTAATTGGTCCCTTATTGTGCAAGCAAGCACGCATTGTCGCTAACTTTTTCTATCCTAACCATTGACTTAATCAGGATAATCTAGTATTTAAGATGAGTTGATTTTGTGGCTTATTTAGAAGTTGTGATTTTGTCTTTGGGTAAGATGAGACTTTTTTTTCTCTTTATTCTTTCGGAGAAACTGTTTGAATAATTTGACTTGTTTAGGCTTAAATTGAATAAGTAGATTCGCTTTGTTCCTCTCTTCTTGTTGGGATTGATTTTATCAATCTTTTATTGGATCGCCAATTTTGCTGTAAATTTGTACTCTCCTGTTCTTTAAAATTCTTTACAGTAAAAGTTTTTGTCATTCTGACGAATATATTTGTGAGACACCCCCTGCTTATATCTTTTATTTCATGTTCCAGTTGCTGATTCTTGCTCGATGTACGGGTGCTGTCACAGTTGTGTCCCCTGAAGACTTGAAGAACTTGCTGGGCAACACGCCCGAGTGGTTTGAACCTTCTCCGCAGCTCACACAAGCACACGGGGGAGCTTTCCTGGGCTTGGAGGTCTGATCAGTCAACTTGTCTCTCTTTTTTTTCAGTTTTAATTTCCATTTGAATTCTTTCATTGATATATCCAGTCTACTACATTTTTACTCATAGCAAAATAGTATTCTTTTGGTTCTTCATTATTCATTCCAAATAGTGTGTCAAACAGTCAGAGCTTAGAGATGTTGAATTGCATGTTTTAACTTTTTGCAAGCATCCTTAGTGACTGTTGTGAAAGTTGTATATTGTTTTCTTCAAATCTCTCCTCAGTGTGAAATCATCTTCCCTAAAAAGCCCATCATGATGTGGAGCGAAAATGAACATGAAGATGTGGATGAAAGTGATGATGAAGACCGTTCCCTCCTAGCCCGCTCATCAGGTGTCCTGAAAGAAGTGATGTATTACTTGACAGACAGTCAGCGGTTTGAGCCTGCCAAGAGAAAGCCAAGGTATCTTTTCTTAAATTTTTTTTTTTTACCATTGTTGTTTTTTATTTCATTTTGTACTTTTGATGAATAAAACCCTTCAAACCTCTTTTGCTGCACCTTGTTTATAACAAAAGTGTTAACGTGTTAAACAAGCCTTGAAAAGGAAACAAAAACGAACAAAAATCTCATGGCTTTTCTTAAACTCTGGAATTTGATGCAACTTAATTGTTCATTTTTTTTACCTATAAAAATCTAATTTCAGGTTATTGAAATCCATAGGAACAGGGATTGTATGATTATGATGCAGCAGTTTTGTTATAAAAATATACCTGTTTCCATTGCATGATTTGTCTTACTCAGATATGTGACAAAGATACAACGGGTTGTGATGCTCCGATCTACTACACCAGAAGAGCTCTATGCCAGAAAGGTAGAAATTCACTCATTAGTTTTTCAATGTATTTTTTGTTAATGAGACTAGTAAATGCAATCTTGTCATTCTTCTTGAATCAGAAACAGTCAGTTTAGTGACTCAGCAGGACAATGATTTTGATAATCAAATTTTAAGATGTTCCTGTGTCTTTTCTTTATAGGCAGCCTTGATGAATATATTTGATGGATATTAGTTGAATATTTGTTTTTTGGGGTTTTTTTTTTGGTTTTTTTTAATCAAGTAAGTTCTCGGGTGGGTTGAGCAGTATTTGATGGGGATATAGAGCTCTTTGAACCTCTCTTTTTATAAAGTAGAGGTACTCATTAAAAGGAAGGCCTATTTTCAAACCTTAACAATTTCCAATTTTCTTTCAGATTGAAGACGAGGAATACGGGGAAGCCTTGGACTTGGCCCAGAAATACAAGTTGGACTGTGACCGGGTCTACATGCAGCAGTGGAGGACCTCGGCCGTCTCCTACGCCTCTATTCAGGACTACTTGGTATGCATGTGACCTTGTGAGAAATCTTTTCAAAGTATAGATAGATGAGATGAGTGGTGCTAATACTTCTATGTTGCAAAAGAGAGCTCCGGAAGTGCATACCTTTGTGATGATGCAAATTGAGTCAACCTAGAGATACTCTAAAATACTTTGAACAATGTATAACCTGATCTCAGAATTTAAGCCCCTACCAGAAATTTTAATATTTACTTTTCTTTGTAGGCTTCTTATCAAACTGTTGTTGTATCCAATAAAGAAAGATATTTTCATGTCATACACTATATACTGAGTAATGGTATACTTTATCCTCATTACAAATTATTGCTATGTTGTGTATTTTTTTTTTTCTTTAAGCCTTTGCACTAGGAAAATTTAGCCACTCCTTCCATTGTAACAGGGTTAGTGAATTTTAGAAAGAAGATAACTTGCTGATTTTTCCACAGAGTAAGATCAGCAAGAGGTCATGGGTCATGCACGAGTGTTTGGAGCGAGTCACCGACAGTCTGGACGCCATGAAGGAGCTGCTCAAGTACGGCCTCAACGGAACGGATCTGCCCGCTCTGGTTGCCATCGGCAATGGGGAGGATGGTGGGAGGTAAAACCCTTCTAAGTTGTTGTTAAATATTTCTTATAATTTTGTGAACATGAAGAGTTTGAAATAAGGTGAAATTTTTAAAACTATGTGAAAGGTTAAGAAAAATGGGAAGCAGAATGTGATTTAAATTTTCAGAAGAGCATTGCCTTTGAAGAATTTTCTTAGGTTTTATTTTGATGGGCTTTTTGGTTTTGTTCATTGTGGTTGTAGTTTGGTTTTAAGTTTGGCAAGAGTCACTGTTTCACCAGGATGTAACATTGTTTTATTTTGCATACTTGGAAAGTTGACTTTTTTTCTTGGCAAAAATGACATATGAATCTAATATTTCAAGGTTCATCTTATGCGACCCCGATGATGGACTGTATGATGAAACCTACGATGAATTTGACCCCAGATCAATGGAACGTAAAGAACAAAAGCGGGCAGAAATCCAACGAGAGTGGCTAGATCAAGTGGACTTTGAAAAGTAAGCTGGCTCTTCTTAGGTTCATTTGTCTTCTTCTGCTGTTCCACAAACTCATTGAGACTGAGTATAACTACCAATTTGTGTGTAAAACCCATCAAGAGTAAATCAAGTCTTGCATAGGAAGAACTGTTTGATACCTTGTGCTCATTAAAAGTAATGCAAAATCCAATTTTCAATACCTGCTCTTTTGCTCCTTATGGATTCGTTGTAAAAATGTGATGACTCCTGAATAAATTTTGATGTTAAATTTCATGTGTGTGTTACATCATTGGAAAGCCTCCATGAGGGAGGAAAATATTCTGGATTACTTTTTCAATTATATCGACCGACTTATTGTATTATTTCCACACAAAGCACTTTTGAGTTTCATTTCAGTGTTATGTTATCTCATGTTGTTTCAACAGCTTGAATTTGGAACAAAAAGAATTGTGTAGAGCGCGCCTAAAGTTTCTGCAGTATCTTGACAGGTTGGAAACATATGAGGTAGGTATATACTACCAATCAATCCTATTCTGAAATAATTCATGATCATTTGTGTTGACTTTTTTCTCAATAAATTTAGAGATTAATGAATGTGATGTTGCAACTCCAAGAATTTATTTATTAACCCTTTACACCAGCCTTGTTCAGGTGGTTTGTTTAAGATGGTGACTTATGATTCTCCATGGGTAATATTTACATCTCAGTCCTATTCTGAAATGATGCATGATCAGCTGTGTTGGTTTTTTCTTGACATTGATAGATCACGGCGACGAACTAGTGAACTTTTAGTTTCTGACGGCAACCCCCGTCGTCGGGGGTAATAAATCACGATCTGACAGCTTGATGAGTCATCAGACACCGGCGGAGCTGCTCTGAGCGCCTTG
>JBCIKM010102666.1:0-14400 GCA_039654465.1 Melibe viridis | reverse complement strand
GTAATGGTGATGTTGATGGTGGTGGTGGTGATGGTGGCGGCGGTGGTTGTTTTGTTTTGTTTTTTGTTTTGTTTTTTTGGGGGGGATGCTTCTTTCGTAGGTGGGAAGGGGGTTGGGGCCTCTGGGAACATCAAGCGCACAGCTACACACCACTATAGCAAGCCCCAGTAACATAATAACACAGTGACCCAGCAGGGTCATGGTCATCTCCCGACAGCCAAATGGGCAAGAAGACAAGGTGCCTACTATTTTTAGGCATGATGTCATTTACGGTCATGCCACTTCTATAACATAGACACCAAAATAAATAGGACAGTCTGTGCCAGGCAACTGTCTCCTTCTCCTGTTCCTCTTCATCATCATCATTATTATTATTACTATTCTTATTATTATTTCTATAATCATTGTTATCTTCTTTTTTGTTATTATTATTATTATTATTATTATTTCTATAATCATTGTTATCTTCTTTTTTGTTATTATTATTATTATTATTATAATTTCTGTAATCATTGTTATCTTTTATTATTATTATTGTTGTTGTTGTTATTATTATTATTATTATTATTATTATTACTATTATTATTATTATTACTATTATTATTATTATTTTTATCATTATCATTATTATTATTATCAACTATCCTTATTACAATATGACAGTCAGCTAAAACTGTGTATTGTCAATCATGGTAAGAGAGACAGACATTAACATTAACATTTGAATTCATATCTGGCACCAGCATCCATTGAAACAATGCTCACTTACTGGCGCTTTGTTTTACAAATTATAAAAACATACCCACACCTCCCAAGGGATTCCCATGGAAAAATAAATGGTCCAGCCACTTTTATACTCAAATACTAAACACTCAGACACGCAGACAACAAAGATAAACCAAGAGTCAAAGTGGAAGGAAACAAGGAAACAAAGAAAAATGATAAAAAAAAAAAAAAAAAATCCTCCATAAAAATAGCTTACTGCCATGAAATAGGGTCCAGGTTTTAAAATATGATAAGAAGTAAATTATTGAATTTAAATCCTGAGCTACCATGCTATTGACTGACCACATTACTCCATCATCCTAGATCATCCTCGGTACGAGTGTTTTCATTATTGCGAAATCGCTGGGCACAAGTTAATTCTTAATTCCATCACTCTAATCACTGAGTGCGAGAGAGATGGTGAGCAATGGAAGAAAGCAGGCACCCTGTATGTACCTATTAAAGAAATTCCAAATGAAAAACACAGTGATAGGTATTTTCCGTAGGGTGTCAACAAAGTACAAAAAGCACGCATTGACAGTCGATATTTCAAAACATTGAAAACTAGCAGGATATCCACCATACATAAACAGAATGATACATCTGCTTTCAGATTACAATACAGTGCAGTGTCCCAAATACATCTACCTCAAAAGAAGGCTTCAGGGTAGTGAATTGGACAATGACAGTTTTGCAATTTACCTTCAAGCTTATCTTTGATCAATGCACGTTAACATCATTTACATACATACACTCTCACTCTTACACACACAAACCACACTCATATACTGGCCTAATCAAAAGACTTACTTGAGTTCAAGATCCATATATATTTCGTCTCGTTTGACCTGTTTGTAAACCTTTATCCCACCGATACGAGGAGGCTGTCGGGAAAGAAAATCATAGGAAAGTTTGTCACAACACGGTTTATGATGTTGGGACAACCAATTCTTAGCGTCTATACACTCAAAGCATCTCACCAGTTCTGTTTCTGTTCTATCTTTTTTAGATAATGTCAATGGTAATAGAATTGGATAGGTTGTTATTACCTTCATGTCATTACGAGTACTTTTTATTTCTATAACTTCTTCTCAATGATGTGCTACTTTTAATGCATTTCTGAGAAGCTGTGGAAATAGCAGTGGAGCCACCAACCAAATAGACGAGAGACTACACAGCAGTCTTTCTTTCTTTCTTCCCACAACCTCAACTCCAGTATCTTGTTTTAACATTTGTGATGAAATATTTGATATAGATACTGACTGACTCACATGCTCAGTCATGGCCACAAGCTATTGTTTCCTGACCCACCAAACATATCCTAACCCGCTTGCAAAGTTGTCAAGCTTTCGTCAGTAAAATGCAAATATACGTTATATAGAACTCTACCCTGACTTGGAATGGTAACGCAATATTTTTAATCAAATTCAATGCCTCATATTACATGAGCCATGACTTGGGACTTCAAAAGAGAAGCTTCTTTCTGTCCAATTCAATCTATGAGCATATTTCTGCTTTGAAAGAAGGCATTTTCAAAAGTCATACCAACTAACAAGGTTCCACAATGGACTCAGTATTCCTCCATTTTTTTTAATCTACCAGAATGAGTCAAACACATGGTGGGTAGCTCCTATTTGTCCAATTCTGCTACGCATATTTGCAAGAAGGAATGGGAGTTTATTCATAACTAAAATTTGCACCCAGATGAGTCAGCTACTCATCATTGACTTGACAAAAACAAATTTCCTTGGTCTTAGGCAACAAAAGACATAGAACATCAGGTTTCAAAGGCATCTACCTCTCTATGCAAGAGTCTAACCAACATTAGCTTCTGGAAAATCCATCAGAGGAAGCCCCTTGCAATGCTTTACCATTCATTCTATACATTATACCATGTTGAGAATTGATCCAAGAGACCAGTTACCAAAACAAAGACTTGAGAATAACAGAGTTGTTAGTTAATTCATAAAATTGAAATCCAGGAGTAATTTTGTAGTTGACCCTGACCAAGCTTTGCAATGATCAACAATAATCAAAACATTTATCAATTTTTTATCTGAACAAATCATATTGTTTAAATTGGAAAAACCAAAACAGACATCAATGCAATTGGTTTTTTTTTTGGTTTTTTTGTTTATTGTGGCTGCTTTCTGCAAACAAGCGCATTTTAGATCATAGCCATCAAATTTTCAAATGTCAACCAGTACTCACAATATCTCCGAGGTCAATGGTGCTGAACTTGAATGACTGGAGGGCCGAGGGCAGACTAGCCTTGATGGAGGGTTCAACATTAGTCCGCAGGATCTCTTCCACCATCTCCCCAATGTAAGGCCACATCTGGTCCAGCATCTAACAACATACAATAAAAACGGCACAACGGGTCAAATTCAGGCTTTCACATCATAACTGAAATTCTGAACCAGCAAAGTCAAAGTCCTCATCAAATCTTTAACTATTGTTCAAATCATTTATCAAAATTACCATACCCAAATATAGGGTTTAATACACACTTTATACTTCATTACGACAATTAAGTCATAGAATTGATTTCTCATGGCGAAGGATAATTTATAACTTAGCATAGTGGTTCCTTCAACCTTGTAGGATTAGTTATTCAGAAAGAGGGATTTATCATTATGATTACGTATTGCATACTTTTAATCAAACCAGAAAAGCGCCAAATTAGAGATCATACCTACCATGTTAATCCATTCAGCTCTTTCGACATCTGGAAAGTTGACCTAGAAAAATCAAAAACAGCCCATTTTCATTAATGAACACTCATTTTGACATATTTCATTGAATCTTTAAACCTTAAATTATCCATAAGGCTCACTTAGAAGCAGCTGTACAAAACTTCTGAAGTTTGCACAGTTAATAAAGTATTTTTGTCTGACAACGTAGGTTTACAGGGCAATCCATCAAACAACTTTTATACCAAAAGAGAACCAAGAAAAAATTCCAACCTAGACATTGCAGAACAAAAATGGAGCTCCTCTTGCAAGGTGTTGTCAACAGGTGTGAGTAGAACGCTTGGAATGGAATACCTCCTCAATGATAGACAACTATGTGTAACAATTGATTGAAGCTACAATAAGAGATTCAGTGATAATCACTGAAGCTTTTAAAAATCAAACACAGCATGTTTATGCAGCACAAGCCATCACCATGCTTTACAATACCGTATGCCTGGCAGACATAAAACATACATTATGATATGACAGACATACAAGCTGCCTGATAGGCAAAGTGTTAAAACCTTTTAACTACAATCAGGGCGACCTCTGAACTTTACATCCATCTACGATAGGATGAGGTGAGTGTGCTTAAAAGTGCCTTACCCAAGGACAAAATGCAATGGTGCCAGAAGGAATCAAACCACTGTTATTCAGCATGAGAGTCCAACGCCTTACCAACTAAGCCAAGGAGCCTGATGAACAGCAGCAGTCATCACCATTAACTTATTAACAAGTCACTCTTTATTGAAAAATCAACCAAAGTGATTGCCTTATTTGGTCCAATGAAGTTGATCGGACAAAAAAAAATTAATTCTATAGAAAAATAATTTATGATTAGGTTGATATAAAAACTTTTAAAATAAGCTCCAAGAGGTTACTTTCAGCCAAGCTTTCTTTTAGTCTCTGGCTACAGAATATCTCCACCCCATAAGGAATTTTGGATCATGCAGCTTAGGTTTCTGTTTTGTTGTTGTTGTTTTTTGTGAGTGAATGTTTAGTTTTTTGGGGTTTTGTTGTTTTTTGGATGGGTTTTTTTTTTTGGTTAGTTTGTCTTTGTTATTGCTTAATTTTTTTTATTTTTGTTTCACATCAATCACCACCATCCACAAGGTCTGTTACTTATGTTTTGCTTTCCAGGACTAACAGCCAAAGCTGTTTTGTAAATGAAGAACAAAACAGTGTTAAAAGGGCAAGATTTTTTAAAAAAAATTTTAAAGAAAACAAACAGGAAGAAGGAAAAAAGAATTAATTACAAACTCACCCAAGAAGGCAAATCCTCAACTCTTGCAAGAATGACGGATTTCTCATCACGAGCAATATCCTGGGCTATTTTGGTTCTGTGCTTCTTTGCTTTATTGTGCCGCTCCTTCCACACATACACAACAAGCAACAACAGCAACCAGCTAACAGAAAAACCTTGGTATCCGAAAAGCCAAATTGAAGAAACTGCACCAGCAAGTTTGAAATATCTTGTAACTGTGTTCAAAAGCAAAGTGTCATCCACGACAGCCTTGCGCTTTGCCTTAGCTTTTGGGTCTTCTTTCGGCATTTTGGAGGATGCTTCACACAATGTATTCCGTAAGAATTAGAAAGAAATCCGAGAAACAACTTTACCCGTTTTCTAACGAGCACCTTGTCTGACTCTTCTTCCTCCTCCCTCTACCTGGGACTGAGTCTGTGTGTTCTCCCGTTTTCTCCGTGTACCTATCGGTGATCGCAGTTCGAAGCCCGACATCAAAGTGAACTCAGGAGTTGGGGTCAAAGGAAGTGTCTAGTGAAAAGAAAAAGGTATGCCATGAAGAGGTTGGGTTCACGACGGTGAGTAAAATACTACGGTTTTAATCGAACACAAATTAGGTAGGTATTTCCCTTCCTCTGGCTCGCGTCTATGTCATTTTTGCGTACACCAGAACGACTCTAGAATAACATAATAAAACAGAGAGAGAGAGAGAGAGAGAGAGAGAGAGAGAGAGAGAGAGAGAGAGATTATAGAACTTAATTGATACTTAATTTTACCAAATAAAGAGTTATTGGCCTTAAAATTTATGGCAAATGCTGTGTAAAAGATGTCTCAAGAGCAAGCGATAAATTATCTATATCCAAACAATAAAATTTGTTACATTTGCACGTCGCCCTGTGGTAAATTGGCTCATTGGTCTTTCTCAGAAGAGAAGATACCACCAAGGCAACAGCAACTATTATTTAATGTAAAATTGAGTAATACCCCTCATGTATTGTTCATTATGCCATGGAGAATATAATACCGTGGAGGGAGTATGGAAGCTTTCATTATGCCAAGTAAGATTTAGGCATGGTGGACTGATAATCTGCCTGTCTTCATTTCTTGTGATCCATAGTTTTTCCCAGCTCCTGGGAGCTGGGTCCCGACCGACACCACTGCCAAGACGGTATGAAAGGATGTGGATAACAAAATAAAATTTAAATTTAAATTCATTTTTGTTTAATTTGATCATGATCCAACAAATACTAAGCGAGTTATTGAAGCTTGTGATTTGTTACTAAAAACATAAAATGTTAACAGGTGGGAATTCGATAACTTTGTAATAGGCACCAAAGAAAGAAAAAAAAACACCCAAAACAACACACAAATATTGCCATAGAAAATCCCATTTAAACTTTCAAAATAATTTAATTGAGTTATGTCCCTTTGAACATTATTTAATCTAAATTAATGACAAGGGGATCTTGAATAAAAACTCATTCAGAGCTCAACGTGCGCACCTCCCCCAGCATCTGCAGTCGTGAACTCAGCTCCCATCAGGAACTGTTTTGTTTTTAGATGTTGTTTTTTTTTCTTTTTGTTTTTTTTTTCTTGAGGGGGAGGAGGTTTGGGTGGTTTTTTGTTGTTGTTGTTGTTCTTTTGGTTTGGCAGGGGGGGGGGGGGGTTGTTGAATTTTTTTGTGTGTGTTTTTGTTTTGTTTGTTTGGTTTTTTGTTTTGTTTTTTGGGTTTTTTTTATTGGGTTGTATTAGGTTTTCGCTTTGTTTTGTTTTTTTTTCTTTTTTGCGCTGTTCCTGACTCGAAAGCATCCTTGATTGCCCGTTTCAAGAGCTCTGAGTCTCCTACTAAGATGAGAAAACCGAATCTTTGATGTATCCTCAGAAGAAGAAAAATAAGTCGAGGGAACTTGGGGTTCCAGGCAAGGGTTCGCTTGCTCATTTTCTACGCCATTGACATTGGCCGACTCGACAAGGTCCTCATGACAGGTCCGAATGCTCTTTACCTCTCTCTCTCTCTCTCTCTCGTTAGCTCTCTGGTCTAACGTAATTAGCCTCAATTCGTGAAACCAATATTCAACTGAGACTTTTTCCATCTTCTTTTAATTGTTATCACGTGTTTATTTCAATGGTATGCCACTTGCTAAACAGATGTTTAAAAAAGAACGTCATAGCAAATTAACCAGGAGATGGATACCTCCAGAAAAGGTGTGCACTTTTTATTGGTGAGCACTTGTCCAACTGGTATGACATAAAATGCCAATAAATAGCCGAGCCTTGGGAGAAAAAATGGAACTGCTTTTCCTGCTTTTGGTTTGGCTTTGTTTTGGTTGGGTTTTTTGTTCTGTTTTTTTTTTAGTTGTTCCAAATATAAATTGGAACATAATGGTAACAAAACCCACCCTGTACCTATTAAAAATTGGCAATGGTGGTAGCCAACAAATCAAGAAGCCATGATTCATGTGTATTGCCTGACAACAAATAAAACCACCCCCACTGGCATTTAGCTATATTTAGATTAAGAGAACAACATGTGCAGGGCCTATGCTTTTATTTGTGGTTTTGTTGACTGTCTGAGGCCACTGCATTTCTTGCCATGCATTGCATGTGTTTCTATCACATTTTAAATTAAATCAAATAATATAGCATTTATACAGCACTCATCCACGGTCATCGCCATCCGCTTAGCGCTTTACAATACCATATCCCTGGCAGACAACCAACATGGAACACATGACAAGATAAGCAGCCTGTTAGAAGCGTTACAATATTTTGGACTGGGACAAGATTGTCTGATCTACAACCAGGGGGACCTCCGAACTTAACATCTATCTCCAACAGGATGAGGTAAATGTTGTAAAGAGACTTACCCAAAGGCACAATGTTAATGGCCAGAGGCTGGACACGGGACAGCGGATCTGGGGAGTGACCCTTCGCTTCACCACTCAAAACACGAGCCACGATCGTGATTGCTTGACTCTCGCATGTAGTAGTGAGTTGTGTTAGCCACTGAGCCATTAATGATTAATGCCTTATACTACAGTTTGAGAATGATCAGAATGATCATGGAGGTGATAATTAATGATATTGATGTTAATTTTTGTTCCCCTCAGGGTGCAAGTTACATAGTCCTTATCTAGGCTAGGATATCTTATAAACTCCTGCTTCCTTCCTTTATTTCTCCTGAGGGGAGGGGATGGCTTGTACCCCTTGATTGCTGCTCTCTGGGTTACAATTCTTTTATTTCCTTGTCCTGAAACTTTTATCATCTTACCTTTCCCACCTTTTTCAATACTCTCTCCAGCATGGCTTGTGAAGTTGTCAAAATTTTTCGGACATTTTTGTCAGTAAATTTTGTCAGGGCAATTAGTTTGATAATTTCACAGTCTCCGCCACTTTCACTACACTAAAAATAACACAACGTGTTTAGAACGTGTAGGCAATTTATGCTCATGATGCAGCCTAAAGAGTAAAATAAAAGATGAAGTCAGCATTTTTACATGGTATCATTGTGTGGCATTATCACGGTTATAAAAAAATAATAAATCAATGTTAAAAATCTCAAAGTATCATTCATCATCAATTAGCATTAATTGAAAAAAGTCCTCATCAAAGGCATTTTTGAAAGAGTTGGTGGATATTGAATTTGTTGTATCAAACTTTAAACTACCTACCCAAATCTGTCAACGTCCTTTGAATAAGAGTATTTTTTCCCCTTAAATTTTCCCCTTACATCAATCAATGAATATTACAATTATGAGTTAGAATTTGTGGAGACTTTTTACATTATTTTCTTAATTTTTTTCATACGTTTTGATTTGTGGAGTACAAAAACATTCAGTGAGAAGTAATAGTCTTGATAATTTCCTTCATTTTGGACTCTGGTGGAAATCATTTTGTAAATTTTTGCTGCAAGTAGTGCAAGACACATCAAGCCCTACATTACTCTTATTCACATGATTACAATCTTATCTTCAGTTGTCACGATTTACAACAAATCTGCATTACATGCTGTTGGTTTCTTTGTAACAGGGGTAATAGAGTAGCCCAGGGGGAAGGTAAGATGATAGAATTAGTTGAAAGAGAGAACAGATCACACCATAAACAGTATAGAAAGATGATTTACGCTAAAAAATAAATATCATCTCTCAAAACACATATTGATACCACCGAGAGATGATTTACAATGACAAATCAGGCACTGAACCCTTGTCTCTCATCACACCTGAACAAAAGCATAATGGTCCAGCAAGACCCAGGATCGTTCGACCCCTTTGTTGTGAACTTAAGTTCTCACTACTGCATCAACTAACTTATGACCCTGGATTATATACCAAAAGCATGAAACAGGGAATGACCACTGAAACTTAAACATGATTACAAAACCAGAATGCGAAAAAAAAAGGGGGGAAAATAAGACAATAGCTTCAGTGGTTGTTTGTTTGTTCATTTATTCAATGTTTTAGGGCCTCGTGACACATGAGGGTAATAGAGGAGCCCAGAGGAAAGCAAGATAGTGGAATTAGTTCAAAGAGGGAACAAATCAAACCACAAACAGTAGAGAGATGATTTACAATGAAAAATAAATATTATCAAAAACACATCAACACCATCAAGAGATGATTTATAATGATAAAAAAAATATCTCTCCAAACGAAAATAAGCAATGTCCATCACTTATGACAGCATTATGGTTCAGGAAGACCCAGAATCTCTTAATTCCTTTTGTGTGCAAAAGTACTCAGTATGTTTAACTTGTGACCCTGCGGTTATGTACAATTTCTTATGTTTTACCCACACCAATGCTCACACTCTTTGCTCAACTGTTCATTCTAGGGCACTATGGCAAACCAGGAGCACAGGGGGGGTACAAGGTCTAAGGCGTTATAAAGGGATATGGATAACTCCGGGGAAAGTAAGAAGATGCTAGAAATAAAAGAGAACAGGTCAAACCACAAAGAGAGATAAGCAAGTAAGTAAGTAATAAATCTTTATTGTCCTTTTTCAGGCAATTCAAAAGTGATTTTACATCAGCAAAGTTTTTTAGACTGATAAATAAATATCATCTCTCAAACAGAGACACAACAGATAGATGATATATCATCTCTCATAAAAAAAAAAAAGCAATAGCCATCAAACAACAGCGTAATGATCCATGAAGACCTAGGATCTTTAAACCCCCTTTGTGCACAAAAGCAGATAGTAAGTTTATCTTGTGACCCTGGAGTGATGTACCAAAGGCATGAAAAAGGCGATGGCCACCACTAAAACCCAAAACAAGATATAAAAGAAAAAGTTGAAAAATAAGATTATAGCTTAAGTATAATAGAAAAAAAACAAAAGTAACAGTGTTCACCATTGACATCCGCCAACCACCTTACAAATTTTTTTAAAGATTATTCATCTACCACCTTCACTAGAGGAGATAAATTTTAAATATTTATCAGAATTCTTTTATTCATTGCATTGTCATGTCTTGAAATGATCTTTCATTTGAAACAAACAAAAATTTGAGAGCATCGATGGTTTCAAGAATGAAGTTGATAGGGAGCTTTGTCTTGTAATGCAGGACTTTGATGAGTTAATTTGATCTTATTGTTTAGAATCTGGATTACTTATGCCAAAGGTTTTCCATTCTCATGATTTTATTCAATAGTTTTGCCTTTCATTATACATTGCATCAACACTATTTAGTAATGCATTGTAACTATATCATAATGATGATGGTTATTTCAGGGTACTTACTGATAAAAGGCCTTTGGCCTACAAATCCCTTCATTTAAATCATACCACAATGGTCATTTTAGCTTCTCTCTTTCTCTTATACAAAATCAAAATCATATAATATATCCATGCGAAATATAAGTAATTGACAACAAGCAGCACATATTCAAATCGATTGTGATACTGTTTGTGATCGTAGGCATCTTACTCAAATAATCTTTGAGCTGGTCATACTGTTCTCCAAAAGCCTTGAATTTTAATGCATTGAGGGAAAGTTTTAATTGAGTGCAACAATTTGATGAAATAAAGATATTTGTTTTGTTTTAACATCCATATCCCTTCATACTGCCTCAGTAGTGTTGGGACCCAATTCCAAGGAGCTGGGAAAACCTCTGGATCACAAGAAATGATGACAGGCTGAAGATCAGTCCACTGTGCCTAATCTTGCATGGCATTAAGAGCAATATAAGGGGTATTATTTGATCTTCTTAAGCCAAACAATAGTTGCTGTTACCTTGGCGGTATCTGCTCAATGAGAGAGACCAATGAGGTTATTTACTACTGGGTGGAATAAAGATGTATCATTATTATTAAAGTCCAAAGTTTTATCATGCACCACATAAAGTGATATCAATTAAAATATAAACTGAGGCCCTAAAACCACCAATAAACAAATGAACAATAAAACATAGAAATAAGACAGGCAACATCTGATAAAAAACTATGCATGATGAGCATTTGTATAAGGAATACCTATGACTAATACTTATTAACCCTTGAAAAAAAATTCTTCAACTTTGTAAAAGGTTGTTTTGTTTTTTAAAAAAAGGCTAAAGCATTAAATAAAGGTCACAAATGACAAAACAAAAAAAGTTTTGCTGTAGATAAACGTTTAGCAAAGAAAACAAAACATGAAACGCACATACATGTCTCCAGTTTGAAATCTATTGAATTATTGTGTTCCAACTAACCAAACTTAAAGCAACATTTTTTGCAATGAGGATAAGCTTTCCAAACAGTGGGTAGATTTATTTTTGTACCAAATCAAAGGTATAAAGAGCTACGATAGAGTTATCAGACAAGATCAATTTCTGCCATATTCAAAACTTTGATGTGAACCAGGAATCGTTTTTGGAATATTATGAACGTGTAGAACTGTACTTTCTAGCAAATGAAATTTCAGATTTAGAGAGACAAAAAGCAATTTTCCTAACCATCATTGTCTCAACACAATTCCAGTTATTGAGAAACTTTGCCTCTCCTTGTAAAGTGAAAGAGTTAACACTTGCAGAACTGCGTAAATTGATGAAAGACCATTATGAGCAAAAACTGTTAAAGTATGTTCAAAGGACAAAATCCCAAAACAAGCAGAGTACTGTCAAACTCAATAAATGAGTTTATAGCATCTCTCCGTCAGCTCAGTGAATTTTGTGAATTTGGAACAACATTGGAAGAGCATCTTTGTGAAAGACTGGTGAGGGGGATAAATGAAGAAAAGATCCAACAAAGGCTACTATCTGTGAAACAGTTCTCAATTTTCAGAAGGCTGTGACCATCCTACAAGCCGTCACCACATCGTAGACAGGAGCCAAAACTTTTTCCACAGCAAGACCATCACAGATCTGTTAACCAACTTCACTACAACCACCATCATCATGACCATAATCATGACCATGACCATGACCATGACCATCTCCATCACCACCACCATGACCATGACCATCATCATAACCATGACCATGACCATGACCATAACCATGACCATGACCATCACCATGACCATCACCATGACCATGACCATCATCATGACCATGACCATGACCATGACCATGAACATGACCATGACCATCATCATGACCATGACCATCATCATGACTATGACCATGACCATGACCATGACCATCATCATGACCATGACCATGACCATGAGCATGACCATCATCATGACCATGACCATGACCATGACCATGACCATGATCATCACCATGACCATCATCATAACCATGACCATGACTATGACCTTGACCATCATGATGACCATCAACATGACCATCATGATGACCATGATCATGACCATCACCATCATCATGACCATTGCCATCACCATGACCAAGGTACCAAACACAAAGCGCTGGTGTTTGCTATGACTATGACGCACAAACACCATTGTCCCATCATCCGTTGGTCAGAAAATGATTTTGCTGATTCACAAGGATCACATCAGGATTGTTCACATGAAAATGCTTGCAAGAGGCTATGTGTGGTGACAAAAAATCAACTTTTATTAGAATTCTGTGTCAAATCATGTGTGAGTTGCCAAAGCCACAAAAGGGCACCAGCTCACTCACTGCTACAATCGTGGAACTGGCCGTCTCCGCCATGGAGTCGCATCCACATTGATGTCGCTGGTCTGTTTTTAGGTCACATGTTTTTAATGATTGTTGACGCACATTCCAAATGGCTCGATATTCATGTCATGAAACAGATTACCACATTGAATACTATTTTTCAACTCCATGTGTGTTTGCACATTGAATACTATTTTTGCAACTTATGGATTACCCAACAAAATTGTTTCCGATAATAGACCCTTGTTTAGGAGTTCAAAATTCCAGAACTTTCTTGAACGTAATGGCATTGAGCACATCATATAAAAGTCATACCACCAATCAACAAATGGGCTTGCTGAATGAGCCATTGCGTTCAAGTCTGCAATGTTGTACCAGAACGTGTGAACAGGTTTCTTTAGAAGTAAAGATCAACACCACAAACAACAACTGGGTTGACCCCATCTGAACTTCTGCTTGGTGGAAGGATTAAGACCAGACTGGATTTGGTTCATGATAAGGTTCAGAGAACTGTGGAAAAGAACATTGTTAATCAGAAAATTCAGCATGAATCACAATAGAGTGGAGGATTTCTGTACCACACAGACAGACAGAAGACGGACAGATGGACTGAAAGAAAATTTATAATAGATTAGCAACAAGCTTCCCCAGTCTTACACGGCGGACACATGGTAAGAACATCAGCACTTGATGCAAATTATGTGCATGTGTTATTATATCACATATCAATTGCTTTGCGCCATTTGTTTCTCAAAATGCCTGGCTTGGAATCTGTAGTACTGGTTTGAAATTGTCTGCAGATAAATCTTATACTAAAAATAGGATTTGACCTAATATGGCGTTTCCAAGTTAGCATTGGACAGAGATAATATAAGGAAATTGCATTATAAAATGTACAAAACTCGTGATTCCATCAAAGGCATGAACAATAATAAATATCATAATATAAAACATAACAAAAGCTGTGACATTAATGTGTGGTGCTTGTGCAGGCATGTGCGTTTGTGTGTATGTGTAAGCGTGTGAGAGCAAGTGGAGGCATTCGCGTTTGTGTGTAAGTGTAAGTGTGTGAGAGCAAGTGAAGGTTCTCGCTGCTGGAGAAAAGTTTCAATCTGTATTATCATAATTATGATGTCATGGACTTGATTTGATTTGACTTGATGACATCCGGGTACCAAAGTACAGCAAACTGGTGCACATTAGTAACTTGCACATTTGTCAGAATTGCACTATTTCTCAAAGTAAATATTTTTTTTTTATTGCTAGATCACTCCCCCTCCCCCCACTTTTCTTCCCCATAAAAAAGCCACACAGACAAACACACACACACAAAATAAAAAGCAAAACAAAACAACAGCAAAATAAAAATAATGAAACCCATCAACTATTCACAAATCTAAGTGTAATTTTATCACAAGTTGGCCTTTCCTTTATGTGTGTGTGTGTGCGCGCGCGTGTGCGTGTGTGTTTGTGAGTGTTAGAGAGAGAGAGACAGAGACAGAGACAGAGACAGAGAGAGAGAGAGAGAGAGAGAGAGAGACAGACAGACAGACAGACAGAGAGAGAGAGAGAGAGAGAGAGAGAGAGA
>JBCIKM010102556.1:0-14400 GCA_039654465.1 Melibe viridis | reverse complement strand
GCCGATGTATCGGCTCGTGGTAGTTAACGGAAGTGTGCTTGCGCCGATGTATCGGCGCGTGGTAGTTAACCAGTTAAAAAACTGCACAAACGTTTTATTTATCTGATTTTCACTATGCTGAAACTTTATTTTGGATCAGCCTTGAAAAGATAATTGTGAGATGATATTTTCTTTATTGTATTTTAAGGATCTTTCTCAATGAGCAGATACCACCAAAGGCAACAGTAACCAATTTTCGCTTAAGATCAAGTAATACCCCATATGTATTGCTCATTATACCATGCAAGATTAGGCACGGTGGATTGATCATCTGCCTGTCTTCATTTCTTGTGATCCAAAAACTGCTAAGGTGGTTTGAAGGGATATGGATTACAAAACAAATTTTCCTTTAAGGTTGTCAGGAAAGGAATGTTATCGAAAGTTGACTTTCTTTTAATGGCTGTAAATACTTTAAAGTACAGACGTAGGTGAGGTGACCTTATCCAGCTTTACAAGATTGCACATGGTATTGATAATATTGACAACAATAACTTTCTCAAATTTTCCCACGTCACTTTTACTCGCGGTGCTAAATAAATGATATATGTTATGGGCTGTTCCACCTTAATCAGGCAACATTCTTTCATAATGAGAACGGTTAGAACTTGGAATAACCTCTCTTTTGTAACCAAGGATTCTAATTCTCTCAATGGCTTTAAGAATTCCGTTGATAAAGAGTTACAATGTTTGTTCTATGAGTATGATGAATAATCATGTATTTATATATGTACACTATGTAATTTAATTTAATATTTTGATTCCCCATTATGTGATGTGAACATGCTTCTAACTGATTTCATAAAAAAAATTCCCATAACTGTGTGAACCATGTTTTAATTGTTACCGCAAGCTCGGAACCTTTATGAACCAAGGAAGTTTATAGCGTGTTAAAGGTCCAAAACTATATATTACAGGCTTTACTTTAGCCTATTTAGCTATGATATGATAGTAATAATTTATCAAGAAAAATTACACATGTGCTAATGTGCTTACAAATTCAGTTGATGATGCTCCCGTTTATTATTCATGAATTTCAGAAAGAACGTCTTGGTTACTCAGCTGCTCATGGTAGAAAACATCCTCCTGGTATTGAAGTTGACAAAGGAAAAAAAATTAAGGATATCGTAAGTATCATGTTTTTCCTATTTACAAAAACTTCTGCTTTCTTCTTTTGTCTTTCAATTTTATTGATTTAATTGAAAAATAGATGTAACTCACTACTTTAATGAAAAGGATAAATATTTGCTACAATGGGGCAAAAAATAAATCTTAGGTTAGCATATTTGGCACATATTTTTTCAATGCAAAAATTATCAATGACAAAAAAAAAATGCAATGAGCTCTATCCAGTCAATAAAAGGAAAGTCAAAGAGTAGTAAGAAAGAAAGAAAAGAATTTGATTGGTTAAAAAAATAGCAAAGGTGAGCCAAAATGGATGTATATTTTGTACTCAAAAGTGACATAAGTTTGTCAAGGCAGAATCTCTGTGGTGAAAGTTTAGACAATTTGGTTTGCAATTTTGTGAAAAGAATAGAGAGTTGATTTATCCTGTGAGACAGAATGGTGCTTGATTATATAATATTTCTCTCCCAGAAGCTATTCTCTTCTCATAGCTTTATTTTCTGAATAGCTTGATAGGCTACATTGCAAGTAATTGGATTTTATGTGTGCTTTTTCAGAGATGTGGTAGCCAATACTGTACTGTTATCCAGTGTTTGGTTGGGTACATGACTCCATACTCAACATTCACTCTCAACATCAGATCAAGATTGAAAGTTAGGAACTTCACAGAGGTATGATACATCAATCCAAAGTAATTGATGAAACTCAGTTCCCTCTTTTCAAGGCTATGTTTGTGTCATGTTTTTCTTTTTTTTTTAATCCATAGATGAAAATGAATATTAATTTAAATAGAAATCAGCATACAAATTTAATTTTTTTTATGACACTTAACTCAATATGCATTAAAAAATAACCAACACACTTTATGAAAAGGATTCAGTTTTCTGCAAGATGAAACGGAAGTTTTAAAACAAGATGAAGACAAAAAGGGATCTATCTAATACAAGTAGTGTTACTTTGTAGTTATCCATATGTTTCTTGTTTCCAGGGACGCCAGCAAACAGATGATGACGACATCAGTATGTACCATTTGGTGTCTGTTGCATATGCCAGGGTACAGTCAGTGCCTTATGATTTCAAAAATGTGGATAAAGAGAATTTCCCTACAAAGAGAGAAGAGGTGAGATAGTCTTCTTATAATGTCTTGTATACAAATGTACCCAGCATATCACACTATTTTATGAGGTGTACTCTATCCTCCATGAGGTGTTCGAAGGTTGCTTGCATTATCAATCTTTAACTCTATAACAGGGGAATTTTTTTTCTGGTTTTCGGGGTATTTTTTGTTGGCTGCTCAGTGAAGTGAGAATACCTTCAAGATAATTGTTTTTATGGCTTAGGTATGCCTATGAAGTCTGTCATGTTGTATATCATTTGAAAGGGAATAAAATTGTAGAAAAGATGAAGATGATCAACTTAAAATGAAATCTATGAGTTAAAAATTATTTTGTTGAGTAGTAGATAGAAAAGGGGAAAAAAAAAAAATGTCATGAATACTACTCACTATTCAGTGTTGGTATCGAGTTTAATATCACAAAACACTTTATGGTCATTCAATTGAAGTTAAAAACACACTTGAACTCGCATTTACAGTTTGTTGTCCGCAGTCGCTCAAACAATTCAAAATTTCAAGCCTTCTAGTCTCTCAAGAAATCAAAACTCACACAAAAGCTTCAAAGATATAGAAAAAAAAAAACTCGCACAAAAACACACAAAAGCTACAGATGTTTTGGTTTCAATTCAAATACAAGTCAGTGACTTAAAAAATTGGAAATGACCTTTGTAATCAATCTACTTTTTACGCCGAGTGGTCTTATTTCTATCGACGCCATCAGACGCTCCCACTGTCCGATCCCCGTTACAGGAAAATCCAGTGGACAGTGGCACTGAATCCCTGTTAAAGAGTTAATATACTCAACCCCCATCATACCTCTTCAAAAAAAAGAAATGAATAGGTACAATTTGCTTTTTAATTTGCCTTCACTCTTTTAGGTAGATTGAGCATGACCTTGTTTTGCACTCAATGAAAGTTTTGCAGTATCTTTATTTCAAGTGCATCAATTAAGGCAATATGCTAAATTGAATACAAATTTGCCCTTTTAGATTTTCAGTTATAAATGTATCATCTCTCATGTTTGCAGAGTTGATTCAATTTCCATCCTTTTTATTTGTAATATACAAATACTTATGTTTATAATACAAAATACTTTTCACTTTAATGATATCTGACACTCTTTGGAATGTTTTTCTATGACAATAAAAATGCTGCTTTGAACTGACCACAACATATTAATTTAGTTAAAACAAAATTGAGTATTAGGGTAGGAAGTTTTGCGTATTCCTTTCAGTTCTTTCAGTATCACTTGCCTAAGTCACTAAACTTGAATAATTTTGCAGGTATCATTTTCTCACATCAGTAAATTTTATTTTTTTTGGTGTTATCATTTTTTCAACTCAATAAGTCTTTTTTTTTTTCACAGCTTACGACTAAAGTTAATGTGGAAGAGTTTGGTGCAGAGAGCGGTGTTCAACCTTGGGTTGTGGCAGTTGCCATTGGTGTGGGTCTCTTCTTGCTTTTGTTGCTGATTCTTCTTTTGTGGTGTGTAAGTATCATATCCATTGTCTGCACCATACACGTGACGTGTGCAACGATATTTCAACCGCCTCCCGCCCCCCCCCCCCCCCTCTCCTTCCTCAAACCACCTGGAACAAACTCAGCATGAGGATAAACATAGGGTAGGACTTGACACTCATCACATACACACACACACAACAATACATCTAGGCTCAGTTTTCCCTGTTATCTTCACGAGTGAATCTAGTAAGAAGTAAAATACAGGACAAAAACAAGTGTAGATGTGAAAAGCTATGGACCAAGAAACGTATCTTTCCAAACTACCATCTTGCCCTGGGTAGGTATACATGTTGGAGTACTCGTGGCTGTTTGGATTATTTTTGATTCACATTTTTTTATTGTTAGGTTTCCATTCATAAAAGATTTTCATTAGGCAATTAGAGTGAAACGTCTTGCGCAAAGAAATAATATTGTGGATCAGACTTGAGTTATACCCGCATATTGGAGGATGAGGTGCTTAAGAGAAATGGCAGGATTCTTACCGCAGAAATGTGGGAAAGCAGGAGGAAATGAGGAGAGAAGAGGAGGACAAGTCTGACAAAGTGGAAGTAGAGGATGATTAATAGAATTAGGATCTCGATGATGACTGGAATATCTTCATGTATAAGACAAGATAGAGTGAAATGACAATATCAAAGGAGTCTGATAATAAATTCTTTATTTCTAAAAATTTCCTTCAAAACTGATAACAATTCTCTTTATTTACTATTGAACCGGTTCTGCCCACCTATATAACAGAAGAGTCGAAAAAACCCAAAAAAAACCCGACCCAATATTACATTGACAACTTTAATGATGGTAACATACAGGAACCGCAGGAGATTAAAAAGAATGTGGCAACCTGCAGTTGTGATTTAAACATAATCAAAATGAAATAGGAATGTTAAAAGTTATCCCAGCCGAAGTGATTGAATTATTGCAGAGAGGTACGGTGCTCGCCTCTCAAGCAAAAGGTCCTGGGTTCAAGTCCCATGAATGGAGAAAGTTTTACCAGTCAATTTTGGTCGGTCGTCACTCCCTAGTGGCATAGAGGTACAGAAACATCTCAAATCCAAAAGCTGCAGGGTCGAGTCCCATGAAAAGTAAAAAATATGGGCCATTTTTCTGGTCAGAAGCCACTCCCTGGTGCAAAGTAGGTGGGATCGAGCATCTAGTCTTATTGGAGATGGACAATAAACTAGGATATCCTGTGTGCACATTGACAGTAAAGAACTCTTGGCAGTTGGAAATTGAAAAGAGTAGGCTGCAATGCCGCTGTCTTGGCAAAATTCCAAATTGATCCCTACACCGGCATGGTGGCTCCAGTGGTAAGGCATTGGACTTCCATGCTGAATAGCATGGGTTCTGTTCCTGCACATGCCATTGTGTTGTCCTTGGGTGAGGAGCTTTACTAAACTTACCTCGTAGGTCCCCCAGGTTGTAGACATTGTTGTCCTTCTGTCCAAAAAATTGTAACATGCTTAACAGGTGAATTGTCTTGTCATACATGTTATATGTTCATTGTCTGTCAGGGCTGTAATGGTATTGCAAAGCGCATAGAGCACCCCGTTAGATATGAGCTATATAAATGCTGAAAAACAAAATGCTATCTATATCAGAATTAGCTGTGATGCAAAATGCTTTTGGTTTTCTATGACGAATGAAAAAAGTTTCAAGTTTAAATGTCCTCCTTTATTTAGCCTCCTGTATTTTGCATTCAAGTTATTTTTAAGTTTGGATGCACTAAGCAAGTTTTGAAGTTTTGTTTTTAGAATGATAGATTTATTTATCTCATAAGACATGTAAAGAATTGATAAGTAATTTGTTATTAATTTGGATAATTCCCTTTAGAACTCTATGAAAAAGTTTTTTGTTTTTCAATTTTGATTTGGTCTTAAATAGTTAGTGAGCTAAGGGCTGGTAAACTTTGTTGCAATACCTTTGGAACTCATATTTTAGATGAGTCAAGATTGATTGAGTATTGTTATCTTGCTTTTTATTTCAGTGTGGATTCTTCAAGAGAAAGAAGCCTGAAAATGAGGAGGGTTACTTTGCTGTTAATGGAAAAAATGATATTGACAGTAAATATGTGGACTAAAAACGCCTTATTCCAGTGATTAGCTCGACTGAAACTGAAAGATTTCAAAAGGTTCTATGACTTTTTTATGAGAACAATACATTTCTTTTTAAATATAGTTTAATCTGTCTTTCAAAAACTCTATTTTTTTGCTGCTTTTGTGCCTTTTATGTTTCTTTTTTTTCCAGTTTATTTTTTTTGAAAAGCTTGATCATTGCAGAGGATGTCGTAATGAAATCATGGAAATCTGTAAATCAAGTTATTCACTTTTACCCCATGATGCAGAAAAATTTGTCAACTCTTTAATGAAGAAATAATAATTTTTTTGTCTCATTCATGGGGAAAAATTCATTTTTGAAAACGAGAGTATTGTGTGTAAAACTTTGTAATGGGTGAAATTCATATCATACTGTTCCGTATAATTTTTTTCCAAGTCTAAAAGACAAATAATTAATCAAAGATTTATTTCAAGTATCTGACTGGCCTAATAGACAGGAGCATGAACCATTATTTGTTTTTTTGTAAATACTCAACTAAATAATATATTTGTCAACTTTTCAATTTACAAATTCAATTTTGATAAACAGATTGAGAGAACAGCATATTGTTTTTTAAACAGCAACCATGACAGTGCAATACTTATTTGGAATAAGAAAAGGAATTGTGGTGAGCTTTTCTGTTTATCAAAAGTGTAGTTTGTTGAATGAATAAGTTTTGTGCCTTTAATGGCTTAAAAAGTATTATGATGAACAAAATTTATGAATTCTACTTGGGACTGAAGTGTGGCTTTATAAAACCTTTAACAAAAAAATACAAACAGGTCCATGAAGATCCTTTTTTTCTTTTTTCATTACTCTGGAGTTCAAAAGGTTAAGATAATAAGTTGTTTTTTTTTTATCTTACTGAAAAATGAGCCAGAAGATATCTATGGTTAAGCTTTGGTTCTTCTATTCTTTTTTGTTAATGAACTTTGTCATAGACTTGTTAGGAGGATTTCAGTTGCGATATCTAAAATGCATCACCTGTCATAAATGCAATATTTGTATGTGAGAAAAGAGCTGTAGAGAAACTGGTTTAATTTTTATCATTTATTGCTGACTGAGATAATTCTGACTAGCTTCTTAATGAAATACTATGCATTGGACGATATAATTAATGATTGTTTAAACTATTGTCAAGTGCTGACCTGAGTGATTAGAATAGCCAAATTGTGAGTGGACCTGAAATGTGTCACCAAGCAGCCCTTTATGTGCAGCCATTCTGCTATTACCCTTTGCCATTTTATTTATTCATCATCATCTTCATTTTAATTCAGACATGCCAAACATATTGCTTTTTTTGTTGTTTGTTTTGTTTCATGGTATTCAGTTAAACTTAGTTCATATTTTGTTATGGTTGCATGATGTAGGGTTAGTATTCTCTGATTTTATTTACTTAATCATCACTTCACATTTGTCCTGGTAATATTATGTTTTATGATAGTTTTGTACTGTACATAGTAGTTTGTGAAAGTTTGATTCTGAGGAAAATTATTTTTTATCTCTCATAAGTTCACCCTGGTGTAACTTTGGAATGGAAACCATAAAAATGAAATAATGTTTTCCTCTTCCTTGTCAAAATCTATCTGTAGAAGGAAATTTTCAATGTTCTGGAACATGCCAGTTACATTGTATACAAATATTGGGATTTTAAAAATTTAAATAAGACATGAATATTTTACTTTTTGAAGTGCTTTTATGTCTTACTAGAACTCATGTGGTAAAATTAACAACACAGACGACAAACTTAAGAAAACCAGGAAAGGTCTGTAAATCCAACCAGCTTTTACTATCATGATTCTTTGTTTAGAGTGAGTATGACTGACATCTTTGGTGAAAAGTGATTCAGGTGTGATACAAATAAATTTTTAATCTTAAAAAGATTCCATAAATTTAGCTCTGCCCAGCTCATAAATTAAAATTTTTAAAAGAAGCTTCTAAATTTCATTGAATTAAATTCCTGGATGGAGATACTTTTTTTACTTTCAGTATCACTAACTAGTTTTGTATTTATCATAATATGTTAACTTGAAATTTTTTTTTGTGATTGTAAAGATAATGATGCATACTGAACCCAAATATAATTTATATTGTTACTTGATAATTAATATTTTACATGTTTGGAATGATGATGTATTTTTTGTAACAAAAGACTTTGTCTTGCAAATCTTATTTATTTTATGCGTTAATAGATCTTAGCTGTTTTCTTTGAAGTTTAACTTTAAGTCTTTTGCGAATGTTCTGTTTACCCAGTCTCCCTTTTATCTTTTAGTTTTGTTGCTGGAATGAAAAGTCTGAATAGAGTACTGAATCTAGAAAATTTCCATTTCAATAGTAACCATAAGAACTTTACTTTAATATTCTTCCATTTCAAGATGACTTCATATATCAATAACATTATATTAGTCTTGGTGTGAGCCAATTTGCAATGCTATAGGTTTTAATATTCTTGGGGTTGGATTTTTGTGGCTGCGACAGTATTTTTGTTGTTGTTCTCGGTAAAAAAAATTTTTCTTTCTTATTTCCCCAATCTTCTATAGATTTAGTATTTTCATGTATCAATCAGGCATTTGGACAATCCTCAGCTCATCGTAACTTAAAATGAGTCATCATAAGTTGACCCTTTTTCACTATTTTATCATATACCACTCACCTCATTCATATTAAACCAATTCCATATTGAAATCTATGCACTCTTGAAAATAAATTTTGTAAACTCTATGTACAGGAAAACAGACAGTTTGAATTTTTTCTACTTCTTGTCTATTTTCCCTTTTTTTTATTGTGATAATTTTTACTGAAACTTCTGTCTTGATTTATGATTTTCAAATGTATTAGCAATAGGATGGATGGTTTAAGTCGGCAATGTGAAAAATTTAATGGATTTTAAGTCTCAAGTCAGACAGCTATAAGAAAAAATTTCTTTCAACATATTTTAACAATCAAGATAATTAATTTGATGTGGTTTTCCTTCATTTTATTTTCGATGTCAAATGTGTGACAGAAGTGCCACAAGCTATCATAGTAAGTCTTATGACCACACGCGTCACTGTAATTTTGTAATATCAATGAGATTGAAATTTACTGTTTTTCATCCTCAAGGTTATTTGGATCCGGGGATCTTTGTCATGTGCTGCTGAATCACAAATGTAATATTATAACTATTTAAAACTTCTTGCCACTATTTGAATTTGTTTGTTGTATTTTGTTTTATTTGCATTTTCTTTTTCATGAGACAAGATGCCCTGTATATCGTATTAACATATATCTTTCCCTAAATTGAAATCGTGAGGCAGGTACTAATATAAATATTGATATTAATATTAGTTTGCTAAAGAACACACAGTAGCCTAAGCCACTTCAGTTGTCAATACGAAGATAAGTCATACTCAAACCTACTTCTATCAATGTGGCTTTTAATCCATATCAGATCATAAGGTAGATGAACTTCTTGTGGTATATAAGAAAGATATATTACAGTTTCGTCTTCCAACTACAACCTTGCCAACATGACATACATACTTTACTTCCAGCTGTTGTTTGAATAAAAAGGGTTGAAAATCAGAAGTATGATGTATACCCTTTTCTGAAGTTGCATTGTTCACAACCATCAGCTGTCCTGGAGTACTTGGTTGTGATCTTGAGCATGTGCTGATCTTGACATAACTGACAGCAGACCAGTGGTCATTCAATATTTTTTGGTAGCCTGCATTGTAAAATAAAACTTGAGAGTCACCTGGTTCTTAGATGGCCATGCATTTGCATTAAAATGTTATCAGAAAATCCAGGGTCTTCCAGGAGATAAATTCTGGTATCTGCCATTGTCTGTCTGCAAGATTATACTTTTTAGAGAGATTTTTTTCTTTCTTGTAAGTTTGTTATTTTCTCTCCGCTCTTTTAGTTCATCATTATATTATTTCATTATTGCCTTTGTGCCCCAACTCTATAAACCAAACTACAATGCCTGCATATTATGTTGACAAAAATAATTAAAAATGCTTCTGTGAACATGGGTGTTTGTACGAGTGTGAGCTTCCTTTGTGACTGTGTGTGTGTGTGTGTGTGTGTGTGAGTTTGCATGTGTGTGTGTGTGTGTGTGTGTTATGTACGTGTGTGAGTGTGCACTCCTGTCTGGTAATGTGAGAGCAAAAACGGGTTAAGACATGATTTAGAGCGCTATGTCTAGTCTTAACAATTTGACACTGTGTGTGTGTTTATAATATTCAGTGGAGGCATCATATCAAAGAGAAATTTTCCATTAAACATATTTTTATGCCCTGTTATTTATCTACTCTTTTATGCACCAACGTCTATCAGTATATAAATAATCAAACTGAATGAAATAACTTAATGTCATCAATGATTTTGTAATGCTTTGTCATAGGAGGAAAGAAATAGGTTGTTGAAAATTTGTTACACCTTCACTACAATGAATTCAAGTTTACTTTTTGTTAAGGATTCTTCATGTAGGTGAATTCATTTCTTAAATTTGATTTCTTGCAGTTAATTAGAAAACACAATTTTTATTTCCCGATAAAGAGATGAACAAAGAAAGTTTGGATTTTATTCCTTACTTTTCATTACAGAACAATGTTTTTGCAGGAAATAAACCAGTTTTTACTCTTGTATATAGTTTGTATATTTGTGACTTTCATTGATGGTGCTAATTCAAATCTTTATAATCGTGTAACTTAAACCTGTTCTTACCATGTGAAAAATGTTAACCTTACTTGTTATGATTTAGAACAAATTGATCACATTAATGTGTTTCGAGGTCAATTCAATTTCTTTTCTAGTCCATATTTCATTACTGACAGCTTAAGTTGGAATCTTATCATTAAAAAGGGTACTTTTTTTTTCTGACCTTAATTTTTGTATCTGATTAAATATGAATCGATTCATGATAAAAAAATCTATTTGCCTTATGTGAGACGCATGTATGAATGTATAATTAACACGACTGCTTTTGTTCAAGTGATCAATCTGTTTCTTGATCAGGGGTTCCAATCTTTTGGCACTCGTCGCATCTTACCTAAAAGTTTGAAAGCAATGAGACCCCTCACTTGGGTTTGTCATCATCAGAGATATACCTTAGAGGGGTATGTGCCTCCCCAACCAAGGCTTTGAGATCCCTTGATAAGGCTATGTGACCTCCCACGTTGAAGGGGTCGTGATCCACTGGTCAGGAACTCCTGCCTTAGATGCAGAACTATTTGCCTTTTTTTTCCCTCTATATGTTTGTATGCTTGAGAATGACTGTTTCTGTTGTTTAATAAACCTGTTTTAGCTGTCAGACGTAAGTTTTGTATCACAACTTTCACATTGTGTGAAACAGATGACTCGATGAGATAACTCTTTTCAGAAGGAAAGAAAAAGCTATTGCATTCTAGTTCTTGCAAGAGCCTGATTATCAATTCTGTTTTGATTTGTTCTGTAGTATAAGTAGACAAGGTTCCTGTGAAAAGGAGATTTTTTAGGCTTTTTTGTTTCTTTCAAGAATCAAATGGAACTTTTAAATCTTCAACCTATTTTTGATTCAACAGAATTGACATGGAAATCAAAATGTATTTATAAGATTCAGGCACAGTTTAATAAATGTTTTCAGTTTTATGTAGTGTCCCATCTTTGGTGTTAAATCTTCTGTGGAGTGTGGGTGTCCCTGGTGGGTACTTCTACTTCTATTTCTTCTTTTACACTGATGTCGGGGTTTGTTTTTTTTTGGTCTTGTTTGCAATTTAGTGGTTGTCCTTTTGTGGTACTTAACTCCAGGGTCATAGGTTAAATGTACTGAGTACTTTTTAATACAAAGAGGGTTCAAAGATCCTTGTTCTTCCTGAACCATCATGCTGTCATGAGTGATGGCCATTGGTTATTTTTGTAAGAAGAGATGATATTTTTTTGTCATCGTAAATCATCTCTCTATGTGTCGATATATATTTTGAGAGGTGATATTAATTTTTTTTAGTGTAAATCATCTCTCTGCCTTTTGTGGTTTTATTTGTTTCCTCTTTGAATTAATTCTATCATCTTACTATCCCCTGGGCTCCTCTATGACCCCCATGTGTTATGGGGCTCTAAAAGCACAAATAAACAAACATACAAACAAATGTGGAGTGCTTCACCCCCAGAAGGAATTTTTTTCTGTATCTGCGGAAAAACCAAGAACGTATTCTATATTTACACTCATTAGAATTTCTTGCTTAATTAAAATTTAGGGTTAACAATTTTTGATAATACAAATACCTACGATTATTTCTAAATATTTGCTTCATGTGAGTGTGTACATATTGTTTTGAGCAAGTGCATGTGTTGTGAATGATCTGAGAGCCTGAACTGAATAGATTATGTAGAGATTTGAATCCATGGAATAAAAGTTGTATTTTAAAGCATTGCTTTCCTTCTTTTTTTGTTGAATTATTTATCTCCTTACGATTCATTCCCAGCATTCTGGTGTTCTTTATCCTCAGCAAAAAAAACCCAAACTATTCTTGTCATTCTCATTTTTCATTACACAGCAAGAAAGTAGCATAATGCTTCCCAAACTTTGTCTGACTGGCTGTTTGTATTCCAACACTGGACTTCTCTCATTGATACACTGTGTTGAATTTTAGGAACCAATTCCAATTCACATTGCAGCAGCAAGAGAACTTTTTGAGATATGGCTCAACTTTTCAGATACGGTACTTCTTGTTGTATAATAAGGCTGCAGAAACCTATTTTATAAATTATTGACGCCAAATATTTCCAGTCCTAAAAACTTCCACAGCTGCTAAAGCCTTTTTTGCACTTTTTCACAAATGATTTCTACCTACATGGTAAGTAATGGAGAGGATTTCTACCTACATAGTAAATAATGGAGGGGAGAAGACCTCATGAATCTTGTTTGTTTGTTTGTTTATTGGAGGTTTTAGGGCCCCACAACACATGAGGGCCATGGAGGAGCCCAGAGGAAAGTAAGATGAAAGAATTAGTTAAGAGGGAACAAATCAAACCACAAACAGCAGAGAGATGATTTTAACTACAAAATAAATATCATCTTTCAAAACACATATCGACACCACTGAGAGATGATTTACAATGACAAAAAATATCATTCCTCCTTACAAAAATAAGCAATGGCCATCACATATAACAGCACTATGGCACAGAAAGACCCAAGATCTTTAAACCCCCTTTGTGTACAAAAGTACTCAGTACATTTAACTTGTGACCCTACAGTCATGTACCAAAAGGCATGAAATAAGGGATGAGCATTGAGTTGCAAACAAGACAATAAAAACAGGAACATTTTGTTTGTTTGTTGGTGGTTTTAGGGCACCACGACACACTAGGGTCATAGAGGAAAGTGAGATGATAGATTAGTTAAAAGAGCAAATAAATCTTGACCCTACCCACAGAGAGATGATTTACAGGGGGAAAAAATATCATCTCTAACAAACTAAAGACACACACAGACATAGGCAGGCACAACAGGCAGAGCCAAGACTATCTAACAGAACAGAGAATAGCAGTGCATGTGTGTTTGTGAAAGAGAGCACTCCAGAGAGTGCTAGAAAAAGCAAGATGATAGCTCAAGCTAAAAGACAAAAGACAGAAGTAGAACCACCAAGGACAGTGGCAGGGTAAAAGTAAATGTCTTCATTGGTTGATTCATGAACAAAACTATGGGAGTTTAGTTTTTGCTCAGACGTCAATGCAGTTTTTGTACCCCTTTGGCTTTACAACCCAGCTATGAGACAACTGGGTGTAAAACGCCTGGGGCCAAAAGCGGAAAAAATAAGATGATAGCTTCAGTATAAAAGAAAAGAAACAGAAGTAGAAGAGCCCACCAGGGACTCCCACCATCCACCACCCGCCGCCGTTGGAGGGCTTTCACTTCCTGCAGGCATGCAGGGGACCTATCATATTCCCCAGGTCCCCAATCATTAGAATTTAAAACTCATAAATAAACCAGTAAAATGTAATATATATAATATAATATTTGAATTTATAGAGCACCAGCGTCCATATCACGGAAAGGATGAGACCGGCAAGCAATGATAAGTCAAACTCAGATGGGATGAGGCCTACCACGGCTACCTATGCCTGACCAGTGACAGGACAGTGAACTTAACTATTAAGCCATCCACTGTATTACTAGTATCCAGTAACACTCTGGACAATTTTTAACCACTTCCTGTTTTGAATTTGTTTGTTTGTTTATTGGAAGTTTTAGGGCCCCACGACACACTAGGGTCATAGAGGAGCCCAGAGGAAAGTAAGATGATAGAATTAGTTAAGAGGGAATAGATCAAACCACAAACAGCAGAGAGATGATTTTAACTACAAAATAAATATCATCTCTCAAAACACATATCGACACCACTGAGAGATGATTTACATTGACAAAAAATATCATTCCTCCTTACAAAAATAAGCAATGGCCATCGCATGTAACAGCATTATGGCACAGAAAGACCCAAGATCTTTAAACCCCCTTTGTGTACAAAAGTACTCAGTACGTTTAACTT